>JAPYZJ010000979.1:0-50593 GCA_030522765.1 Ophioninae sp. B BG-2022a
ACAATAACTACGATAATAATAATAATGATCCTACCGGTAAGAAAAATAATAAAAAACAAAAATATCGATAACAGTAATAAGAAAAATCGGCTTATTATTTCGAACTTTTTGCTGAGCATTACTCGGCCAGGTGTGAGGTTAAATTTGCCATAAGGGTAGTTGAGAACTCACAGTAGGTGGCGGTGGTGAGACGATCGATGGTGTCTTGCTTCAGCTTACTGTTCTTCTTTCCCATTTTTACAGCCGGAAGAACTTCACCCTCGAATCTTCGTTGTTCTCGTCTGTCGGCAGCAGTTGTTCGTTCCTTTTTTTGTTTGTCGTCTTTTATGTTTTTTTTTTTTTTCGTTTAAATTGTCTTTATGCTTTAGTTCGTCGAGGACACGTGAATGTTCACGGGGAAAACAGTCGAGAGAAGCACTTACGGAGGCACAAACATGCGAAGAGTACGACTCAAACTACCCTCGGATTTTCCCTCGAGTTGAGATACTTCAGACCGTAAATTTCTCTGGGATTACAGGTATGTATATATATTGTATGCGCCCGCTCGCTGTATCTCTTCCAGAAACTTGGAAAATTTCTACGTGCGTTAATCACGAGGGCTAAGTGTTCTCTATCGGGTGAAACAGACGGTGGAAAATTCTCTCGTCTGTCTCCTCTCTTAATAGGTCTTTCACTCTCTCTCTTTTTCTGTTTTTCTCTTTGTCCTTCTCTCTCTCTCTCTCTTTTCGAGAGAGCACTTTTTTCGATCCCCCTTCACGTGTCAATTAATTCCGATTTTTTTAAAGGAATTTTCGAAGGATTTTCTGCACCGGAAAATTATCTTTTTTCGTTTTTTGAAAAATTTTCCGTCTTTTTTGCCTCGAAACTTCGTTTGTGTATGTTTGGGTTTGCTTTTCACGTGTCAATTAAAATTCATTTTGCTCGACAAAAATCGCGGAAAAAATAATTTTTTTTCTCGTTTTTTCGACAATTTTCCGTCTTTTTTTGCCTCGAAACTGAGTTTGTTTCGTTCCCTTTTTACGTGTCAATTCAACTTTGGTTTTTTTTTTCGAAAAGAATCGCGAAGAAAAATTGTGTTTTCACGTTTTTTGGAAAATTTGTTTTCTTTTGGCTGACATTTACGATCAACGTGAAGTCACAAATTTTTGTAAGGCAATATCGCGAGAGCAGCTGAACGAAACTTTGGTTGGAAAATGAAAAATCACGATGGAATCGTACAAGAACTTATGGGAGTCATAATTTCCGCACTGTCGATGCACAAAAACAATACACAAGCGCGAAACAATCCAGCGAAGAAATATTTAAGCTCCTTTTTATTACTTCGGCCCTCGTCGGCTTCCGGAAAATCGTTAAGCTTCGAGACTAGACGAGGCGTTGAGGAGCAGCAAGTCGAGAGCACCTTCGTTCGAAGCGATCCTGAACTCGTTGAGCTGAAAATAGAGAGAAAGATACGTGAATATATGGCGGTAGATTTTCGGCTAACCGTACTGAAAATATCCAGTTTCCCTGTGCCCTCGTGTCGTTCAAGGAATCTCGATTTATACATTGACAAATATCGAAAATTTAGTAAATAAATTAGCTAAATATTATATAAATTAATTAACGAATTTTGGAGGTTCAACATGTTTTATTTAGGTTTAGATTTTTAAATGAATCAATTAATTTCAGTTAATTTATTTTCAATCAGCTCAAGGATGTTCAATTTAGCTTTCATTTTCAAGGTTAAGTTAGTCCAAAATGGGAAAATTGTGGATTCACGATTTTTGAAAGTTTCGTACGTGTTCAGCCATACAAATAGCAAAGTTAATAACTAATTAACGCTCAGAAATATCAATATTCTACTTTTAATAATAATTCAAGTCAATTAAACAACAAAAATATCTGAATATTTAAATTTAATTATTACGGTCGTATCATCAGCAAAAATGTTTCGAGATCTTTAAAATTTTTTGAATTGCAAGCATTCTGCAAAATTTGTTTGACACCCGTTTCACTTCCGGTATCGAGTTTTCGTCGTCCTTTATCAGGGCACGAAATGTTTCCGGAGAGAAAGGGCGTGGCGACAATTCGGAAGTTAGAAAAATAGAGAAAAAAAAAGAAAATGAAGTTTTCCGCGATGACGAGGGTCCGGCTGTCTCGGGAGCGCTATTTTACAGCGGAGATGAGAATGAGGGGCAGGCCGCGATATATGGGGAAGGGAAAGGGCGGGAGCCAACAAGGCTGCTAGAGATTGTATATTTCTCCTGGTATTGCCGCTGCTGCGGGCTCCGGAGAAACTTTATCGCGCGGAGAACACCGAAAAGTTTCCAACTCGCTCGGCGAATTTTCGAACACGTGTGCGGATACGCATTGACGCCCGACGAGCAGAAGGCCCTTCAGAGCCTTTCACATCCGCATGGAATAGCCCGAATTGAAGCGTTCCGCTCCCCGGATCGAAAGAAATAACGGGGGCCAACTTTTTCCACGCTGATTTTCGTCACCGAACGAAACTACCGAAATTACCCCCACCCTTCAATTTTCTACATCCTCCCTTTTCGGGGATATGGGGTATAGAAATTTACCAATCAATTGCCTTTTGGCTCGGTTCTTTTCTTTTCTTTTTTCTAATTTCACTCGAACTCGAAATTATAAGAAAAAGGATCAAATCAGAACTGAAAAAGGAAAAAAACTGAGGAATTTAAAATTAATTTTTAGTCATCAATAAAATTATTAATTGTTTACAATTATTAATTATCCGTACCTAATCATAATTTTGGTTTTGATCAGAAAAAGGGAACGCATTTTTTTACTCGAAGTTTTAATGGGATTGGTTGATGAAATGATTAATTATTTATTTTATGGAATTTGCATAAAAGTAAGAGACTGTATGGTTTTTCGATACGAAATTAAAATTTTGTTCGTTAATGAAAATCATGATTTATATATGATTATTCCATATTGGATTTAAGTATTGCCTGCATGCATTTTCTAATACCCAATTTGTGCTGTTTTAAAGGGTGGGAGACAGCAGGACAATTTTATAGAATAAAGTTGATGTATCGAGATTGGAATAAAAAATTCAGCACGTTTGTTTTCACCCTTGACGTTTGCCTTTGTCCTTTCGATGTAATTGGGGTTTTTTTTTATTTTTTATGGTTACCTGAATATTATTTTTTTAAATTTTTTTATGCTTAGATGAATTATTATTGTTTTTTAAATTGATTTATGGAAATAATGATTATCTTTCATATTTTTATTATTTTTATTTTTGTATGTCAGGTATATTTGTGTTATTTTTTAATATTTAGGGGCATTTTAATGATTTTTGAAAAATTTTTATGTGAATTTTAATTAATATTTTTTTTATGTTTACGGATATTTTGATCATTTTTATTCCTTTACTATGTTTGGGTTAATTTTCATTGTTTTTATTTTATTGTGTTGAGGGAAATTTTTATCATCATTTTTTTTCAATTTTGAAGTGAAATGGTTGAAATTTGGAAAGTTCGATATTGAATTTTCAATACGTATATGCGCGCAGATTTTGCATGATTCTCACGTTTATGAGGATGCTGAAAACTCATTCAGAGTTACGTGTGTCCTCGTGTATGCATGTGTGCAGCCAAAAACGTGACCAACCAACCGCGTCTATATTTATGGTCTCGTTTATTCTTTTCCATTCGCCTTTCTCCCCTCTCCCCCACACTTCCCCCCTTCTCTCATCTCATCGCGACTCCGGTCGAGACTTACGAGGTAAATTTTTCGAAAGTGTCGTTAAATCGAGATTGCTGCCTCCGCTGGTAAACAGGGTCGAGGGGTCGAAGCGTACACTCTTCAGAGTCGATCTAACGCAACTTTGGGCCTGAGATCATTTTCCTCAAGGTATTTTCTTCGCTGCCCCCTTTTTATCTCTACTCAATTCTCCTCGGGTTTCGTAAGTGACGTAAGTGATGGAAACAAATTTCTCAGCCCTTCCAGGCTAATTTTCTTTTTGGTTCAATAAATAATTTTCAGGCTAATTTTCTTTTTGGTTCAATAAATAATTTTCAGGCTAATTTTCTTTTTGGTTCAATAAATTTGAGGAGTAAAGTGAGTGAGGAGGGGGCGGGGTAGTGGCCTATTTATTATCACTATTCCAGAAAAAAATCCTTACATCGTCACCCTCAGGAAATAATTGCCAACAATCCAATTTTTCACTCGTATGAATAATTTAATTAGCAATTTTTATTCATCGATAAATTTCTGGCGATAATGATTTCTAGAAAAATCATTCAACATTGCTCTTAGCAAATAATCCCCTAAAATGTAATTATTATACTTTTACGAACATTTTAATTAATAATTCAAATTGTTCTCAGAGAATAATTTTTAAAACGCTATTTCTACGTTTCCACGAAAATTTCCATTAATAGTTTTAATATCTGAGAATAATAGTTTTTAGATACATTTTCGCAGTTTCTCTCAGTAAGTAATTACCTGAAATTCCAGTCTTTTTCCAATTACGAAATTTTTCATAAAAAAGACACTATTCTGTAGATAAGTAATTGTTTTATTCAATAAATCGTCAATAAATTAGGGAGAGAAAAAAGAAGGGACCACTTTTCATTCATTATTATTATTTCAGAAAAGAAAACTTTCAATATTCCCTCTCGTAAGTAGTTGCTTCAAATGCATATTTATTACGAAAAATGTATTACTTTTACGAAAATTTAAATTAAGAAGGGCCTTTAGCCTAGTCATTGCTAATTATTTTATTTCTCTAAATAAATTGAGAGTAAAAAGAAGGAAGGACCATGTTTTATTTATTATCATTATTCGAGATAAAATTTTTTCAATATTTTCCTCAATGATTAATTCCTAAAAAATTCAAATTCAAATGCAATTTATGTTTTGGACAATCCTTTGCCGACGCATGTTTTTTTTTTATATTCCGTTATACAGTTGATATTTAATTTCTGCAGGGTCCGTACTGATTTTCTCTGGATTCGATCGAGCGTGAAAATATTTGTTCGGGCTTAACTTTGGGTAATCAGAGTGGAATAAATATTCCGAGCTTTTGTCTAGCGTGGCACGATCGATTAATCCAGAAACGCGGATTGGGTCGAGAAGCGTTGAGGAAAAATCAGTGGAAAATGGCTTATTTGGTTCTGCATCGACAAGCAAAAAAATTAATGAATGAAAATGCGTTTTTTCATTCATTTTCTAACGAGTTCAGAAAATAAAAAAAGAAAATAATCTGACTGCGGAGAAATTTTCTCGCCGCGTCATAAGTTGAGGGAAACATTTATTTCGCTCGGCCGTTTCGGTTTTTTTTTCTTTTTTTTGTAAGCGGTATTTCGTTAGGAAAAAAGTGCAGAGGTTGTGATGAAAGATCGAGAGGGTTTTGAAACGAGCCCGCGGCGTTTTATTCGATGCTGGAGAACTTCGAGCTCTCTAAGGCTTCAGAAACTCGAAACTCGTGGATTCGAGAGACCAACACGTATCAGAGTGAATCCTTTGCTTCTTCGCATCAAATCTGACTCGAGAAACTTTTGAATGCCCCCCGATATTCCGAAGCAAAGAGACAACAACAAAAAATCGTATTTTTCGAGACAAACAAAATTGCTTTTGCCGGCTTGAAAATATCGTTTGGTTGATCGGTTTATGATTTTTTTTTACCGAGATATTCAATTTCTAGTCGGATAGAGTACTTGCAGGAATTGAAATTTTTTTGAGCACGACTATTACGGAATACAAAAGTTTTTTTTTAACTACGAACAAAAAATCCTGAAAGTTCTTCAGTTTCCAAATAGTTCCGGGAGTTCCAGAAGTTCCATGAGTAAATCTGTGCTGCTCCACATAACTCGTGAATTCAAATTTGAAATTCCATTCTCTCGTCCCCTTAACGTCGCGCGATACCCTTGTTTCCTTTGATTCGTAAATTTGACAATTGTGCAAACTTCATTTTCGGTATGACTGGAGTTAGAGGTGAGAAATTCTGGTCTGAGAGCGACGAGATGAGAACACGAGCGATTCATCGCCGGGTGGAGTTTGCGGACTTAATTTTCCATTCCTCTTCCCCTGGTCCCTTTTGACCTACGGGATCACCCGTTATGCGAAAGCGCGATGCGTGGTCCTCTCGTATCTCGAGGGCTTTCTTAACGCTCTTTCGTAGCCGTTTCTCCCTTGGCAGGAAATCCGAAAGCCCCGGATAAGCCACCGCGAGCATCGTCCATTCACCGTGATAAATCTTCGTATAATGAGAATGCAAGAACGATCGGGGCGGAGGATTCACTTCAAATTATTTTTTAAAGAAGCGAGAAAAGCTCTACTTAAAAAAAAAATGAAAAATCATTCGAAAGAAATTTTCACGGATCGACAAAAAATGTTCTTAAAAAATTTCATTCTCCTACATTCGGAATGGAATTTTAATTTTTTTCTCTGAATACATTGTTCTCTTCAACAAATATTATTTTTAACGAAAATCTACGATATTTTGTTTCAAAGAAAACTTGAAATTCGATTAAAAATCATGTTTTATTTCTGTCGCAAAATCGTCGCGAAAAACCGTTAAAAACACTTGACTACATTCATAAAAGTCTCCCTGTGTGTATGCAAAACATTATTTTCAAGCACAATGAACTTTGATGACCTTTGATCCAAATTTTGGAATGTTTAGGAATATTTATGTGAAAGACAGTTTTTTGTTACATTTTTTAAAGTTGGTTTTCCTGAAGACGAAAAAAGCCCAATTAAAGAATTGTGAAGTACACAAAATTGTATACTCTTCAAAAAACAGGACAGTTGTTTCGAACAAAAAATATTTTATTTAGAAGAAGTAAAGTGAGACGTCACGAAAGGATTGAAATATCTAAACAATAATAATAAACAATAGCTAAACAATTGTATTCCTTCTTATTTATTGAAGACCAAAATACGTTTTTACGTGCGAAAAAAAGGTGAAAAAAAAGGTGAGTGTTAAGGTCAGGAAGAGATTGAAAAAATGTGACAAAAAGCTCGATCGATAGGTCGATCATTCGAAGCTTTTCGGCTTTTGTCGGTTTGCCGGACAACCGGAAACTGGCACGAGACACAAACGGAAGAAAAAACTCAATTTTCCCTTAAGCCTCCGGGCGGCAAAGATTTCTCGGGTTGCAATTCTGCACAGTGCGAGCTTTGGGAGGGATCCATTCAAATTTGTTTTTCTTTGCACTCGTTTTTCCAGCTTTTCGTTTCCTTCGTGAAAACCTATCGACGTTTGCCGGCTGTGAAGGATCTTAACACTCGAACCACGCACGTTGATGAATTGGAAGTGCTGAGGGAGTCATTCGATCTGTCGAAGAGAGGAAGTTCTACACGGTGAAGGGTGACCCATTTGTCAAAGGGTTGTCCAATAACGTCGGTAGGAAAATCCACTAGACGTTCATAGATTCCGAGGCAGGACTTTATCGAAATTCCCTATACACAAAAAAAACCCTATGACGCGTCATAGTAGGAAGATTAATCACTGGAATGTCATTCAGGAGTCACCACGAGGCCAAACGAGAAAAAAAAAAAGACGAATTTCACCTTCGAGTTATCAGTGGCTCAACCGGACGAAAAAACTCGATTTTTAAAATTTTTATTTCCTTCCTAACGATACTTTTAAACGTTACTCGATCTTACCAAAAAAAGCTCGTCGACTGATGAAAATAAACGGCTTCCACTCAACGACCGCGAGTTTCCGAATTTTTCCCAATATTTCCCAATGAAACGCAATTTGGAAACGCGGGTGTCAAAGTCAGGTTAAAAGAGGAAAAAAAATCGCGAATTACGCGTTCGCCGTGAGAACGTTTGAATTGACGTTTGTCATGATGTTTCGGATGAAGGACGCGACGGGACACGGTGACGTCATGGCTTAACGGGCCCCGGCGTCGGACTGCCTCTGCTCGGTTGTTCTCGCGTCCGTCGCTACACTTTCCCAATCCCCTCCTAAAGCCACCACCAACCCTTCGCTGGAACCTCATAAACCCCTTTCCCTCGGCCAGCCCGTGCGAAAGCCTCGGGTGGCGTTTTGCCCCGCTCGGGTGGTCGACTCCGCTCGGGGTAGCTCCGCATCGTCGAGCGCAAGCGCCTAGCGCCGAAAAGACGCCGTATACGGCACATACGCTACCAGCACATTTCGAAAGGATATCTGAATCCTTTTCGTCGATGGGACACTCGCAACATCCGGTTCGTTTCATGATTTTGCTATCTTTTTATTTTCAGGCTTTTATGGAAGTTTTCATCCCTCGTAACGACGGCAAAACTATGAAACACTTCGTGGGCCTCAAAAGCTGGAAGTCCAAAAAAAAACAAAATACCGAAAAAAGTCTCCAGGGATCCCCTGCGGGTTCCGTTTCCGGTGACCCGATTGACAAAGATTCAACGCAACGCTACGTAACGGTTGATGCCGTTTATCCAACAGTAATCAATGTTTATCGTCCTCTCATTTTGTTTTTCCCGGTTCACGTCGTTTTCGCAGTGATTTTTTCTTAAACTCTCGATTCTGGGTCAGCAACAAGTACCGGCCCGGAATGTACTAACGTTCGGCCGGAGAATTTCGAACGCTCTCCTCAAACGCAATTATTTGCATCGCTGTATTCGATATGGGTCGGGAATTCGGGGAATCGACTGGTTTGGAAATTTCTCTTTTTTTTTGTACTTTTTTTTACACTGTCCAACTTTTTTGGTACGCGTTTTTCCATAGTTGTATTTTTTGTTCATTTTTCGCATTTTCTTTATAATCTTAGGGATTCACGCATTTTTAGTTAATTAGAACAAGCATACCACAAACGATAAAATAAAACGATTAAAATTGGTGCTCAGCCTACTGACGATAAATTAACGATAATGTATTTCAGCTTTTAAAAAAATCATTGTTTAAGAGGCTGCAAAGTATTTGACTGAAATATTTCACACTTTTCCTAAATCAGCTTAGCGTTTCGTACATTTCCTTGAAACGCGCGTTTAAAAGATAGAAAAAAATATGACGATTAATATGAGACGAGAGAACTCGTTTATTCCACTTTTAATACATTTTCCGAATGAGTTTAGAGCCTTTCCCATGGAGCCTTTTTTCGAACAGACCGTGTTGTCGATTGATCGGTCGAGATTTTGAAAAAATTGAATTCTAGGTCACTCAAATCCGAAATTAAAGACTCCGGTGGTCCATCTCAATATTTCGACGGCCGCTTGGGAGTGAAAGAATTTCATCGACCGAAGTGATTGTTTTTTTTGTGCGAACGAAGAAGTTCGCTGTCTGGAGGATCATGGTGATGAACGCTAGACAAAAACCTCTTTCACATCGGAAATTCCTGGGAATACGTGAAGTTTTTTCTTTCTCTCTTTCGGTGCGTCCTCCGGTTGCGTTTCAACTCCAAAGTCATTTATTATTTGCATAGAGGAGAAGGCGAAAACCAAGGGAGCATTGGGACGTGATAGCGTTGCGCATACAGAGTGCTCCAAACTTGTACTTCCGGTGTACGATCACAGGGGAATTGCGAACGAGCGAGGGAGTTCCTCGTTCTCTGTATACGTCTCTATTAAGGTTCGAGTGCTATCCGGCCTGAGCCAAAAGTATCACGGATGCTCCTTTATCATCCCGTTGTCTCGCGACACCTCGGCCCTCACGGAAATAAAAGTATCGCACGGAAAATGCGTGGAACCTCGTCACTGAGTTTTTGGACCTCTTTTTAAAAAAAAACATTTTTTCCTTCCCCCTCAATCGGAAATAAAATGTTCTTGATATATACATATATATTTTTTGTATACACAACTTCTATGAAGTTCGATAACAACTTCCATGACGTTGTTATATCGTTGCAACTGGATGGAACGGTGTTGAAAGCTGCATCGTTGCAACTTTGTCATTTTTCTTTTTTTTTTGTCACTAGAAAGTACTTTTTTTCTCAATTGAAGTTGTGATTTCTGATGAGAAGTTGAAGATGGATTTTTACAGCAGGAAACGATAGAAGTATTACTGCGCAGTCTTGTAATTTATATTTTCTTTTAACTATTCCTGATTTTTCATTTTTTACTGTCAAATATATATTTTTAAGACATCTTCAATTTTTTACATTCAGATTTTAAATATGAATTTCTCAATAATTAACCGCCCAACCACCAGAGTCGGTTCATTTTCAATCGAGTATTATTTTTTCAATTAATTTTCGTTGCATCGCAGCTGCAAAGTTCAACATCATGTGGTAGACCGATTTAGGTACTCCATCCCAAAGGAATCCGCCAATCATGTATATGTTTTATTAATAAATGAAAAAAAATATGAAAAATTCAAAAACTTTTTCCAAATTTCTTCTTTTACCTCCTAATAACTTTATCGAAGTGTCTATCTGGTTTGTGCTACATACTGAGTTCTCAAAAAAAAATCCATCAAAGTTCGTAAATTAAAACAATATCGCTCAATTGGAGCTGTTTAACTCAAGTTTAAGGCTCCAGGAAAGGCTATATTTTTTCCTCATATTTTTGTATTTACAGCAAATTTATGTTTAAGTTTGCAAAAATTTGCGGTTACCCGTGGGAGGCGAGGGAGGTATCGGAAAAGCCCGAAGATCGTGGAAAATCGTGGAGAACGTTCAGACTGTCTTATGGATTTTTCGACGTGTGTGCATATTTTATCAAGGGGTGGATTTCGTTCGGAGGATATTCACAGGTAAACGAGAGTCCTTGGGATACGTCTGGAACGCTGTGTGCACGAAGTACCCAGCTGGCATGCAGATATTACGGCGTTGAATGGGAATGGCACGACTGGTATTTACTTGCGACTGAAAGATTGAACAGGCAGTTCATTTCTGTCTTTTCGTATCGCACGCGCGTACGAGCGTTTCCGCGCGAAAAAATAGCGACTGCGTAACGACTGAAACATCGGGAATGTTAATGCACGCGTGCGTTGATACAAACTTGTATATTGAGAAAAAAAAAACACCTGAGCGAATGTAGAACGAGGAGAAAGGGAAAAAAAGAAATCATCGAAGCGGTCGATTTTCAAAATTTTTTTCCCAATCAGGGCGTGCGTACAATGAGGTTGAAATTTTTCACAAAATACGTCTCAATCTGGGCTATTTTTTCTATTTAAAAAATTAGGGGATGTGAATATAGATCGGAAGGGATAAAAAAAAATGAAAATCGTTAAATAGGGAGATTTTCAATATTTAAAAAAAATCGAACTATGGGCACGATGAGATTGGAATTTTTCACAAACTTAATACATACTCTCACCATGACAGTGGATTTTTTTGGTTGGGAAAGAGGGAAAAATGTGACCGTGAACGCAGACCAAAGAAAAAAAGGAAAAACGAATGACGGAACCGATCGAATTTTCAATATTTTTTTCCGATCAAACTATAGTCACAACGAGATCGAAATTTTAGACGAAACTAATACGTATGCTTGCCAAGCCCGAGTATTTTTTTTAGTTGAAAAAGACGAGGAACGAGGCCAAGGAAAAAACAATATCTGGAGAAGCGAGGTCCGCGCATGAACCGATGCTCGCGGTGAGATTGATTCTCGTCTCTTTGAAACCGAAGTTATTTATTTGCCGTGGCTTTGTGTTTTTCTACGATTCTTTGGCAGGGTAACGAAATAAAGGAGCGCATCAGTCGTTTCGTTCATGTGAAGCTATTCAAATGTGAAATCCAATGAAAACGAAGCGTCGTAATTCGCCAGCCAAAATATCGACAAATTTTCATGCCGATTTTTATTTGTTTTGATCCTCGTTGCAATTTCACAACAAAAATGGACGTTTGGTGGGACACGATTTTCATTGGATCGGGGAGCATCTAGCTTTTGTTTAATTTACAGCCGAATGAACAAGCTGGGCGAGAGGTTTTCCGTCCTGTATTTTCTTCCTGCTGCACGTTATTTCCATGGAGACAAAGAGAGTTCTGGCTAGATAGAAATCGAAAGCAGAGCGCGTAAAATGCGAGAACAAAATGTGAACAAAGCGCCGGTTTTGCGCATTAATGGGAGATTCGTTAATAGGGAGGGGAGGGGGGGGGGGATTAAATCGCTCTCAGTGAGATGCAGCTGACATCTCGTTCGGTTCAATTCTCGTCGACCTCTTCTCTACCGCAAACGCAACATCCACCCAGTCTGTTCGCTTCATTATCCTTTTTCTTTCCTGTACTCAAAAAATAATGTGACTTCCCCACTGCTCGTTCGAGGTGATGTTTCAAGAATAAGTTGACTTATTTTCGGCTGAAAATGAGGTGAATGGAAAGAAACATTTATTGATTTATTACTACTCATTTCGTCACCTTCAAAAAATGGTCGAAAAATCGGTCGACGTGTTTCGAGGCCCAAATTCGCCTATCTACCGATTTCGAGGACAAAATCGACGAAAATGAGTCAATTTTCGATTTTCACTGCGATTTTATTATTTTTTTATATTTGACGAGAAACACATAATCGATAATTCGATTTTCAAAGTAACCCCCTTCAGATAATACAGACTTGTACCATGGATTATTTCAATCCTGGAAGCACTTCTGATATCCACTTACGGATACAGCAGAAATTTAGGAAAATATGGCAGAAATGTAGCTGTATTTCGAATGTTAAAAAAAATTTATTATAAAATTTCAAATTTCAGAAAAGAAGTTTCGGATCAACTTTTATCGATATTCGCAACTCCTAAAATCAAAGCTCCATCTGCTAACTTGGAATATACAATTTCACCAAAAAAATCATACGAATTTTTGAGAAAGGAACATTTTTATGTTTATCGGTTTTCCTTTGGTCACATGTATCTTATCATTCTTTTCTTCGGAATTTGTTTAATGAGTGATAAAATAGAGATATTTTTTTAGGTTTTCTTATAAACGTACACACAGTCTGCAGTCAGCCAATAATTTTTCCTACGTTTTGTATTTTATTTATAAAGTGGATTGAAAATGTCACGCTCCATGGAGACCAGGTTGTAAAATGAAGCTACGCGTGATTGTAACACTTGTCGAGGGAATTGCCACTCCTCTTTTGGCTCAGAACTTCGCTCCGAATATCCCCAGACATTTCGCGTTCGATTAGGATGATAGAAGTCCGGCCGAATAGTAACGGGCGTGTATGGACATACAATTTTCGTGGGAAGTAACGCTTCGGGCCAAGCAAACCGGTGCGGCCTATGTGCGCGTGACCGGAAACGATTTTCATTGCTGCAACCCTCCGCGACGTTTCCGAGAAACCTTTCGGTAAATAATCCAGAGGTTAATGGTTCGTTGATTTTTTCATGATTCGATAGAACGATCGATCAGAGTTCGAATTTTTCATTGGATTTTCATTAGAATTCCAAAAATCTCATAGAGAATTAGAAATAAAATAAACAAATCTCAACGGATTGAATCATCGTAAAACCTATAATCCGATAGATGACCGCTTGAACACACTTAAAAAAAAAATAAACAAATAATGACTTATCGTTATTTTAATCAGACGAATTGTCACCTTGGGACGATTTTATTCTGACGGAAACTGCACTTTGAAATTTATTGCGAATGGAATAAAAAATCGCCGGTCAAATGTTTAGAAATCTTTTTCAGCAAAATTGATCGAAGCTTGGGTCTCTTCGAACATTAGGGAATCTGCAGGATTTTTTTGTCTATTCTACGTTCTTTTTGAGTTGTTGAAATTGAGGCCGAAATACTCAATAGTCAATTTATAGTCAAACGGAAGGAACAGAAGGAACAGAGGAAAACAAATAGGAAAGGGCCGTAAAAACCCGAAAAGGGTGTACGGATGAACGATAATAATAATAATGACTTTTGAAATATAATTTAAACAAATTATTTATTTACCGTCGTTTAACTACAAAAATTATTATACTTTTTCGCATAAATTGAAATTCGATTGTTTTTATTTAATTATAATTCCATATTCATCGTAACAATTTATTTATCACTATAAATAAATTCTAAAAAATTCAAAAGTGGGTACTCGTATATTTCTAGTGATCTTTTTCAGCGTCCATCGATGCAGTAAAAATAACAGAGCGACCAGAGCGAGGGTTGATTCAAATACGACCAATAAAAGTTGCCGGAACTGCGTGTTAGTTAATTACATACGCGCGAAATAATCCAATTGCCGGAAATAGTGACAATTTCGCGAGTGAACGGAAGTCCATCCGCGCCCGTTGGTATCGATATTAAAGCCATTAGGCAAATCGGCGAGAAAACCGTCCGTGCAATGTGCGGCCAAAAACGGACGCCTCTTAAGGCACGTTCGACAGGCGCGGTCGCGAAAGCACACGAAAGCTCGCGTGATCGGAAACGATCGTCGGACCATCGCTGTTCGCCGCTATCATCTTTTGCCACGGGGTATTGTCAATTTCCGACGGCTTACGAGACGACCTTGGACAGGCGTCGTGGCCGACGTTCTCCGTCGCTTTTCCTAACGGTAAAGTAGCTAAAGCAGTGACTAATGTTCCCGCGAACTCGCACCACGCAGTATATTATTTTTAAATTTAATTGTTTTAATCCCACTGAATATTTTTATTTATTTTTTTTGTATTTACCATAATTTTTTAAAGATTTATTTTATTCATTTATTTACATATTTATTTCTTATTTATTATTATATTATTATTTTTAAGATTTATTCTATTTATTTATTTACCATATTATTTTTTAAGATTTTTTAACTTTCTATGTTTTCATTCGTTATTTTTTATCTTTATTTTCAATTGAAAAATATACCAGCGCGATGATGCCAAAATGTAATTTGTTATATTTTTTATTTTTCAGTTATTTGCTTCAATTTGGATAATTCTTACATTTATTTCTGTATTTTCTAGCGCCCTTTTTGCATGATCGAATATCGAAGATCTAGAAATTAAATATATATTTTTTGTTAGTTAATTTTTATTTTCATCTTTTTTTTTAATTTTTTGTTTTTTGTTTGTATTTTTGCTTCGAGTGAACTCAATCTCTCGCTGAATCTTTTCGAGATACGTTTTAGATTTTATTATTCTGGAATTGTTTGTTTTTTTATTTTGAAAGGAGTGGCGATATATCAACCTCTTAATTAGGGTAATTCTGTACTTGCGTCGAGTCTTGGGATTTCAAGGGAAATCTGCCCGCTGTATGGACTCCATTCTAGATTCGGAAGAGCCAATATTTGGAGTAACGAGCGGAAGCGAGTACATACAGAATTGAGCCTTTTATACGATGTAGGGTATAAAGATACGTAGGTATGCGAGTAACCAGCTACAAAAATAAATATACACAAATATATCGCGCCACAAAAATCAACGATTTGCTAAAGTACGTTTTATACACCATCCTCAAAACAGCCAGATGTTATGATAGCCAATATTGGATAACTTCCGGTATCAAGGGATCTCCATTTCCACGCATACGTCTGTATTATGTTGGGAAAAGCACGAGGGCTCGGGCCTTCAACGTGAAAATTCCCCTTATCGGATTTTTTATCTCCTGCGATTTTATAATAATCCACGAATGTTTCGATACGAAAAATTCAAATAAAAAACTTTGGCAAAGCAGATAAAAGTTCAGTTAAAAATAGCTGACCATTTTTTGTGATCTTTTTTAGTTTATATTATTTTATTTGTATTATTCTAGTTGTTTCAGAATCTCCCCTGTGTCTCAATATATATACTCGTATATTTATATAGCATGTTACGAAAGGCGCAAAGGTTCAAGTATGCAAAGCAAAAGTTCCAGTAATTAAAATGAAAGTGCCAATAATTATTTAAAAAATAGCAATCCTTGCAAAAAAATTAAAATAATTCTACAAATCGATAATAAAAAGATCAGAATCAAAGAAGTTGCCAAGGCAATTAATGAGTAAATAGAAAATACGTGGTTTCCACGCAACACGATTACATGTTTATTATTATTTTTTTATTTGCTGTTCCGGAATTATTAAAAGATAAATCAACAAATCTTTATGTTTTTATTATTTTGCAAAAAGCATAACGATTCGAGGTCTGAACATAGTACACATCAGATTTTGTCATCTTCTGTGATTTTATAATTCAATCATTTTCCAATACAAAAAAAATTGAAAAACGGGTTGGCAGTACTCGGTGTAAAAAAAAAAGCAAAAAAGCACATTTTTTCTTTAATGTAATGAGATTTCACGTGTATTATGTTGTTGTTGTTTCAGGGCCGGTATCTGAAAAGCATTCGATCGAATGAAAAAGTTGGCGGGTGTACAAAAATCCCGGAGGAGCGGAGTGGAACTCTGGGACGATATCGAGTGAGGAGTTAGCCTCGTAGAATGAAATGTATTTTTAAACCGCACGCCGATGGAGCCTAGATCTGACCTCTCGCATTAAATCATCGATTCTTCGTATCGTCCTTCCAAACGCGGAAGCGAGCATTTTTTTCGCGGATTTTTTTTCATCTCTCTTTTCCACCGTTCGTGATTTTTTTCACGATTTATTATCATCGGAGAAAAATTTCTCAAAAAAGTAAGATTTTAAGGAAAAACAAAAAAAAACGATTCGGCGAATCGAATTTTCCTTTTTTTTTTAATTGACCAACCAAAAAATATACTACGAAAATATTTAAGGGTGTCATCGATCGGGGTAATTGGTCATTTTTTGCTTGCCCATAAAAAAGAGAAAATAATTAATGAGGGTTACTGGATGCTGCGGAGGCCAGAGTAAAGTAGTCAGAGCTAGGGAATCTCTATGCTGGCCCTCGTGGCGCTCTGCCTGCGGCTGTCAGCAAAGCCACCACCCTGTATCGACCCAGAAACGACGCCCATCCAAAGTGAGCAAGAGGGAGAAAGAGAGAGAGAGAGAGAGGGAGAGTGAGAGAGATGGGAGAAAAGAAAGACTCAGGGATGGTCGAGATCTGGAAGGGTGGAAGAAGGAAGGAGTTGAAACATTTCTACCCTTTACTATCTTCGTCTCACACTCGCCATTCGCCCTCTCTCGTTCTATCAACAATTTCTCCCTCCCTCTCAGTGATATCACCCTGACTCTCTCCCACTCTCTCTCCCCCTCTGACGTTTCTTCTCTCTCGTATCACGGTTCTCTCATAGTCCCTCGTCGTCCATTCCCAAGAAATTTCGAAGGCAGTGTACCGAAAGCCTCTTAAGTACGACCGACGAGAAGCAGAAGAACGCTGGAACTTGCACGTCTTTACTCGCGTCTAGCCATCGAGCAGGAAAAGTGAACGCCACTTTTTCATTTTTTAAATATTTTTTAAATATTTTTTTGCACTTTTCAGACCCTTTTTCCAATCGCCTTTGTACAACTCTTTATTTAATCAATGCAAATACTCAGGTGGGATGTTACAAGTATCGCTGGATAGATATTAAAAAATCGCTAATTTTTTTTTTTATTTGGAAAACGTTGTTCTAGATGGAATAACAATGTATGAATTATTTTAGAATTTTCTATCGAATAATTTAGTAGCTACGAACGAATGATTTGAAAATGGAGACTTATAGGAAAATAGCTTTTGCAGATGATTGTGGTTGCAAAACGAATGGAATTATATCGACGTAATTTTGCACAATATTATGTCAATTTATAAAATAGTGAAAGATTCATTTTAACCATGAATTAATCGGCGATCATTGGTAACATCAATATACACTGAGTTTTTGGGTATTTATTAATAATAATAAGATAATCGAAACGTTTAAAATAATATTTAAACAATGAGGAATTTTTCCGCTGGGCAGTTGCACGTCAATATTGTCGAATTTGACTTGAATTATTTTAAAAAATGGAAAATTGACATTTCAGTGTTAATTTATTACTAAATATACGACACTATCCTGACTTGTAAATCCGCGATTTTCCCATCTTGTAAAAACTTTTAGCTCTTTTGATTGTTAACAGGTATGTCCAATATTGGGGTTGAATTTTTTCGTCCTTCGAAAGCATATTTTTTATTTCTCTTAATGAGACCACCCATAAATATTTCGCATGATGACTGTGTTTATTAAGGCCAGAGGAGGGGGAGGGGTGGGGAGAGAGACAACGCCATCACCTTTTCTGGTCAACTGGAGTCCAGAGAAAAGGAAGGCGGGTTGTAGAAGGTGGGGGGGGGGGGGGGGGGGGGGGGTTTTGGAGTGTAAGCAATCGACAACTGCGACGTAATAGCCATTTGTGCCTTATTTTTGTTGGTAAACATTATTTCCGAATCACTGAGGCTCCGATGGGATCCACTGAATAATGCATTATCAATACTCTTTATCGTTTTATCAACTACGAGTACACGAAAGAAATTAGACTTTCGATTCTGACACAGCTGTTGTTTCGCACTCCTTATCACGCGGGACGTATTTTCTGACCCTTCAATTCGGATTAGTGTATATAGGGTGTCCCAGGTAAGAATGTCATCCGTGAAATGGGGGGTAGAGGTTGAAATTCTAAGACGATTGATATAAGTATGTATGGGTCCCGGATCAACCCCTGAATTGTTATTAATTTTTTATACGTAAATAATGAATTTCCAAAAATGTTTACCGATAAACTTTCTTATTTCGTTTGATTATTTTATTGTTATGTTTATCGTTTATATTTTACGTTGTTGGTTAATTTTAGGTTTCAATTGTATTACTAGCGCTTATTTTTCTAATGTTCGTTAATTTATGAATATCCAAGCATGTCCATCGATTTGCGGATGGCGGCAGTAAAATCGTTTGAAAAAGAAAGAAAAAGATTTCGCCATCTTGAAAATTCTTCTTAATTCTAATTTGAGGTCGGTAAGGATTAATCTTTCTGTGAAAACAAAAATTAGTAAAGAAGAATGCTATGAGAATAATTTTTCTTTGACGTATACATTTTACAATTAAAAAAATTGCCGATACGAAAAATAATTTATTTCGACATTTTATTTTGAATTGAATTTTTTATTTTATCGTCTTTTTATACGAATCTTCCATTTTTCATTTTTTATTCGTTAACGCCTTTTGTTCTGTCGAATCAACAATGTTTTGAAAAAGAATCTCAAAGGCTTTGTTTTCGTTTTTTGCAATTTATTTTACTTACTTATACTTGTACTTTTATTGTATATTTTTAAGTTATATATTTACTCACTTTGAGCAATTTTTAAAAAATATTTTTTCTGTCATTTTTTTTAAATATGTCAAAAATTAGAAGTTAAAAAAGGAGGTAAAAAAATGTTGAAGTTGAGTTTTTTAAATGTGAAAGGAGTAAATCGAAAGATGGCTGAAAACGTCCGAAACTGGACAAGAAGTGAAACCGGAAATGTTCATATATATATTATTTATTTTTACATAGTTGATGTGGCAGTTCGTCTCTTTATAGCTATGGAACTTTTTTCGAATCGATGATTCTCGTTGCTGAGAATAAAATCACCTGTCACGTACATCACTTGAAAGATTTGATTTTTTATTTTTTTCCTCGACGTAAGAATTTTTATTCATTCGAAATTGTAACCTTGTACGAAAGTCACAGGAATCACATCGAGATGAAAATCATGAAGATCGTTTTCGTCATTGAACACCCTAATTTCCGTTCGAATAAAAATAAAATTGGTGTCTCAAATATATTTTTATGTACTTCTTGTTTATCGAAGAGGCAAAGGGAGGACATCGCTTTGGCTACATCGTCGTGTTCGAACAATCCTGTTTGTCCCGTTCCCTTTACACAACGGCTTCAATACTTCGGGCGACCAATAAAAATGTCTTGTACCATCGCGTCGATCTGGAATATTTATGTACATACACGCTGCCGGTAAAAAATAAAACAAATCAACTAATCTCATTTTTCTCGGGGAGGTAAAAATTATAATTTTTTTTAAATACCAAAAACTTTGAGCAGTCTCTTTTCAAAATGTCAAATCAAATCGAGAAACAAACACTGTGGATTGCGTCTCGCCATATTGCTTTTTTGAAAATTAAATCGGACATTTTGGCATCGAAATAAAAAATTAAAATGTAAAAAAAGAACGAGTGCAGAAACAAGCATTTAAGGGAAAGTAACCGTTCTGAAGCATGAAAATACATGAACTTCAGGAATTAAAAAAAAAGTAAAATAAATACCATCGGGAATAGATTTCGGCGTATATTATTTTCTCCATCAATGGAAAGAAAATATCAATTTTTTTCATTCTAAAAGAATGGAAAATGGCCGCTCTAAGTCTCGTCAAATAAAGAGAGGCAAAGGGTAATAAATTACGTGAAAAGAAATTTAAAAAATGAAACGGAGAACTATTAATTGTCACGAACGGTACCCGCTTTAAATAAAAACCATTTCTGGTGAGTCAAACATAAAAAAAAGAAGGAACAAATGAAAACGCTTTATTTCGACCGTGAAAACGCGAATAATAAATTTGAATATAAAATAATAGTCGTTAAACACTGGCGCGTGGCGCGTGACCCGGTGTCGCGACGGTGGTCGTTGGTGGCGTGGTCGTTGTCGTTGTCGGCCTCGGAATCGTTGATCTTTTGATCGGGGCACGTCTCGCATCGCCAACGGCCCCAGATTTTCCTCTGCTCAACGTCCAAGGCCACTGCACCGTACGTATCAGCGTATTACGAAAATCCTCGGAGAACAGGCAGTAGATGTAGAACGTTATCGAGTAATTTATGACCTCGAGTAGATTGGCAAGGGCACGGAAAACCTGTTACCGAAATTGAATGAATCGAATGAACAAACAAGGAACGAGATCAAGACGAAAGAAAGAGGGCTACTACCGAGAAATGACGAAAAGGTTTGTGGATGTATGCTGGAGAAGTATTTGCTGAAATACTTCGAGGACCATCCTCATTGATTTTATACTGTAGAGATTATAATTTCCGAGTATCGCAATCGTTTTTTTTTCATAAATTTTAAATACATTTTAAATAAATTAAAGTTTCGAGGTCATTTAATTGACACTTGATTAAAGTATTACTGCATCGATTGTCAGGCGAAATGTTAATTCTGGGTTTATATGACAGATGAATAATTACTAATTATTCATTCAACGAAATGAATTAAATCAATAATAATCAATTCAACAATTAATACTCAGAAATGTCAATTCTTCATTTTCAGTAATAAGATTTACAAATCTGAATCATGTTGTGCAAATTAATTGAACAATAATTAATTGTTAATTATACATTTAATCGAATTCATTGAACCAAGATAATTCATTTAACAATCAATTAGTAATACTCAGAAATGCTTATTCTGCACGTTCAATAATAATTGAAGTCGACATTCCGCGATATTGATATGTGCTTGACTGAAGTTCTGTCACTGATTGTACATCTGATTCAAATATCCAACGAAAAAAATGCTCAATTTTTTAATTTAATCAATACGTTCAGATAATCTTAGTATTATCAATAATTACCACAATATTTATGTACATCGAGCTTTCCAATAATTGATGATTAATTAATTGGCAAAATAAACTTTTTTTGACTATTTTATAAATTATATACACAACGCGACACCGCAGTTTATTTATTTGAAGCTTAGCCCAATCGCTCGATCCCGGCTTTCATAATTTCCGGCGATTTAATTCCACTCGTTTTGCAAACATTAACGTCCACAGCAGCTGTTTTCCCATAAATTATCGTGTTGAATTCAGTATACAATTCATATAGTAAGAATTCAAAATATAATAATTTAGTATTCACAACTACTAAATTATTCAATGAATGAATTAAAAATAATTCATGTATTATTAGTTATATTATTCTGTGTTATGATTATTTATAATATTCTATAAAGAACTATAATTCTTCAAAAAATATTCTAGAATTCCGTCGATTTTTAAAAATCCACTCAGTAATGGCTTAATCAGCTAGATGTATCGATATTCACCATTGGGCGCAAACGAATTCAAAATATCCTTCGCAAATACACGTCAGGAGTTTCGTCGGTGGGAACTGCGAAGTGGGTTGGTTGGAATGTATCAGTCATTGGGAGTGTGCAAAAAAAAAACAAAAAAAAAATCAAAAATAAAACAGGGGGATTGTTGGGACGAGGAAAGACACCGTAAGCAGAAAATGGAAAAAGAGATGAGGCGAACGACGAGAACGATTGGAAGTAAACGAAGCGTGTGTGACTGGCTTTATTACCGAGCACTCTCAGGCTCTTTCTGAAGATCGATGATCTCCAGAAAGATCGTAAAGGGATTGTCGTACGCGGCTTGGCTTAAGAGACCAGCAATAAGATGGATAGAGAGAGAGAAAGTGAGGGGAAATAGGCTCGATGGGGTCGTATTATAAAAATAAATCGAGAAAGAGGAAAACTTGATACGAGGAGAGTCAGAGTGTTGGAAAGATTTACAGCGACGAAAATTCCGCGAGAGGATTGCAAAAAAAAAACACTCGGGGGGTGACAGTACCAAAACTGGATAAAATTATGAAATTCCACATCGTCTTCTTTCATTTTGGGCCGAGCTCTTTCGTGTATTTGTTCAGTCGAATGAATATATCCGACGATTGGGGCGACAGAGATAACCTCGGATGATTGGTATCGGGCGGAAATTATAGGGGTGGAAAGAGACGCAAAGCCTATTCGGCAAATGGAAGATGATTTTTTTGTTCGGTCGGAGCGAAGGAACGATAGGATAACGACGGAGAGAAACGTGTGGGTAGATGTCTAAAGGGGAAGAGATATAAAGAGGGATAGTGAAATGAAGGCAAGTTGGGGAAGAAAAACAAATCCAGGGTCAAAGGGCTTCGTTTGGTGCTCGCTATCCCTCTCGCAGTCCCGTGACCTTCGTCCCCTTTATCCCGATGTCGATGAGAGAACCGTTTTCTACCGGATTGACACAAAAACCTTTCGCCTATCTCTTATCTTGTACACTTCGTTCTATCGGTACAGTGTTACAGTCTCTTCCCGTTTTTCTTCCACTATCTTTCCAATTATCCAACAGCGAAGGTCACCGTGATACCGTTTGTTTTTTTATGAGGGCCCACGATGACGAATTGATGCTCCGACCGAGCGCATTCTTTTTACGAACTCCAATAGGAGAAGACATCCATGAAGAACTTCTGGAAGTTCCCTCCGTCAAAATACCCCGTTGTGTTGATGTTGAACGCTCGAAAGAATGAACTTTCGGAGATTCCTATCTTCCAAAACAAAGTGGCTATCGGTTTACCACGAACTGCACTCGAAAAACGATCGGTAATGTGCATCCGAGCCGATGGCGAATCGAAGACTTCACCTAGCCCAACTAGAACTGCAGAATTTAAGTCTAAAACTGTCGTTTTCTAGATAAAATTGAAAAAGATATAACGTTGCCGTTGAGGTTAGCTCATCAGTGCGTGTTGCACGCTATAGACCTATAATTGTGAAAGTCGAAAAATAAGAAATATGAGAAAAGTTTTGAGATAACGAGCTTCGTACGGGGTTCATGGTAAATCGAAGAGTATCTTGACCTAGCCCTAGTAGGGCTGCAAATTTTGAGCAGCGAATTATCGAATTCCATTCAGAAATGGCCGAGAAAAGTGCAAAAAACTGTTCCGTCGTTGAGCCTTTCAGAGTTAGGGCGAGTTGCACGTCACAGGCTTTAAAGAGCAAGAGTCAAAGAGCAAGAAATACGAAAAAAGTGTTTGCCGTTTACGGTGGGGAATATAGAGCCGAGTCCGCGTAACGAGAGAAGTCTAGAGGGTGTGCAGATAACGCAAAGTGGCCGCCAACAACTTGTGGCAAAGGGGATATAATAGTTGGCGTGTGTGGGCCGTTTGGGTGTTCGCACGAGAGGGACTGGGTAGTCTGAAGCTCTCGTGGTTTTAAGCACACGGTGAGGTATTAAGGTTAGCAAGAGGGAGAGAGAGAGAAAGAGAGAGGGGCTAGAGGAGGATTGCATGGATCGGTGGAGATGAAGTCGGGCCTCGTATTTAGTCCTGATTAATGAACGATCACTCACCTGGTAGGGATAAAGGCTCAGGTTACTCTTGCTCAGTGTCACGTTTAGTATGACCATCGGGCTGACGCAAACGACGAATAATATACTCGTGCTGCCCAACAACAATACGAGGCGTCTCTCCTCGGCGAAAGTTCGGGGATCCTCGTCGCTGCTCACCGTTCTGGATAGAGTCATACGTCTGCGTCGCTCGCACGAATTTCTGTACACTATCATTATTCGTAGATTCAAGCCAGCGAGCAAAATCGTCGGTGCTACCTTGAACAATACTTCCAGCACGATTTTGTAAGTCTGCAATGGGGAGAGCGAGAGGGAAAGAGAGAGAGAGAGTGTGATAAAGATACGTCACGAATTCGATTGACTCTGATATGATAGCGTAGGTTAATCCAATATTGGCTGAAAAGTCTATTGTCTTTATAAGTGTCTTCATTATGGAGTTACCTCATAAAACATGGAATTAAGGAACCTCTCGTTATCACGGTTTTGATAAATTAACGGACCGCCCGGCGTCACGAGGCAGGCCGTTACTTCGCCACGAAAAACACTCGGCAGATAGATGAGAAATGTCGCGATCGGTATCAGGCTCACTGTTATGTGGGGAGGTCCGCAAAGTGGCCTCGTGTGTTGTCCGGGATGACAAACGCTCACGTAACGCTCCACGGTCAGTGCCAAGAGCATCATTACCCCGACACCTGCGATGAAAAACAAATTCGAGACTCCGAAAAAAAAACCACTGTTGTCACGATTAGACACTTGAGTAGAAAAAGTACGTGCAAGAAATGTAAAAAAAAAACAAGAGTAAGAAGCAAAGGAGTCTAAAATCAATCTGCAGTGTTGATGGACAAAAAATGGAAAAACAAAATAAAATCCTCCGGTGTTAAAGGCGTCCCGTATGGATCGAAGATAAAAGATTCTTTGTCCTATTTTTTGTTTGTTTGATAATATTTACGATACAATTACCGAGACATCCGTTGCCGAGAAAGAGCTCCAGATGAGCGTGATAAAAAGCCTGGGGCCAGTTGCTCCATCGTCCGGTCTCTTTGTGGATGAGAACTCTCAGGGCGAACGGTATGCAAAATAATATAGCGAGGAGCGCTGCGGCCGCGTATCCTGCAATATCGATATAAAAACGTGTCAACGAAATACTCCTAAGGATCCAACGTACCGTAGCATCAAAGGGAAATATCGGAAATCCGGATACAAAATTACGAAGATAAAAGGAAAAAGGGACGGAGGAATTGAGTTCATGTTGTTGAAACATTATTTTGTAATGATAGTGCATTCTAGATAAGTATAAACATTTTTGAGATTCATAATCTATCTAATTTTAATAATAATAATAATCATAATGAAAATAATAAGTGAGGAACATTGGAGAAGTTTATAGGAAGGTGGAAAACATTGCACGATTTTCAAGGACATTGAGGATATTAAAGAACTTCTGGAAAACATTGCCTGACATCGAAGGACTTTGAAAAGTATTTGCGAACATTGGACGACTTTGGGAAACTTTGAGGAACTTTGGAAAATGTTAGAGATATTTGAAAAACATTGGAGGACGACGAAGGATATTGGAGAATATTGGAAAACTTTGGAGAATGTTTTAGAACGTAAAAAGACATTGGAGGACTTTGGAAAACGTCAGAGAATATCGGAGAACTTTGGAGAACATTGGAGACGATCAAACAACGTTGAAGTACACTAAAGCATATTGGCGAACATTCGAGGACTTTCGAAAATACTAGAGAATATCTGAGGACTTTGGAGAACATTGGAGGACGTTGGAGAACTATTAAAAAATATTAAAGATAATCGGAGCGTACTAGACAATTTTGGAGAACAGTAAAGAACATCGGAGGATTTTTCAGGACATTAGATAACATTGAAGAAGATTGGATAACATTGTCGAACATAAAAACTCATTGGGTAATTGAGTCATTGAATCATTTAGAACACCAGAATTTCATTCCTACTAATAATTCATTATACACAGTGACCAAGACGTTCCTCATTGACCGAACGAGTTTTGTCGTAGAAAAAAAGACGTCTCCCTTCTGCTCCATTTAACAGAAATATGATGTGGCTCGTATGGCAATTTCTGGCGGCTCGCAGCCACGAATAAATTGGTTAAGTATGGTCGCTCCATGCCCGGAGTGAAATATCAAACATACGGTGGGAAAACGAAGCGCCAACGTCGGCTGTAACGCCGGGGCGATACTGTTATCAAGGAGAATTAATTAAATTCTTGAGTGCGTTCGAAGCACGTCCGTATATGTATATCTACACATGCTGAACGTCGTCACGTTGAAGAGGAACCCAACCGGCTCGAAATAACGTTGTACACAATCTCGTATAATGACAAAATCGATTTTGTACAAGACCAGCCTGGATTTGCGTCTAACGTGTAGAATAAATGAAACAAAAAAAAAATCTTTTTCTTCACCGCAACCTTTCATGTTCGTTATTGATTTAAGTAAGAGGAAAATCTCGAAAGCTTTCAATTTAGCTTGAAAAAACAACATTTTAATCACCGGTTGACCTATGGACGTTGATATGTTTTTCGATTTAAAAAAATTAAACTATAAAATAAACAATCTGTTTTATCGGCCCAATATTCTCTGGATAAACGAATATCCCAAAAGCTTCGACCTCTTCCGGGCTACGAAGAAAGCTCGTTTGACTCCAAAGACAAGGAAGCTCTCCAAGATTTCTCCTTTACCAACGATCGGGGTTTTCAGAAGCAAAACCTTTCGCCGTTAGCTTTCAGCAGATGGGAAGTGAGCTTTTCCTACGAGGTCGATCAAAGCTGTGAAACATTTACCAGTGAATGGTAATCGCAAGCTCCCCTTACCCTCTTACCGATCGCGTTCGAGAGAGCTCGTTTTCCTGATGTTTCGATTTCGAAAGCTTATTTGGTTTCTCGTCGCCGAAAGCTTCGAAGCTTATTTTCCCCATAGCATTTTTTTTTCGTTCTTCAAGGCCATTTGATTTATCGTTAAAACGCTTTTCGATCGCGAGCTGCTCCCCAATTTTTTTACGGGCGAACAGAGGCCCGAGAAAAGTGGATTTCTTGCGCAACTCTAAAGGATTTTCCATGATTTAAGGGAGAAGAAAAGTTGACACGCGAGGGAACGCTGCCGAGGGTTGAGTGAGAAACAAAAAGGGAGAACGAACGAGTGGGCGTACGCCTGAAAACTGAGAGGAAGTTTACCACCCTTAGAAAGCTCGTAGGCCAATGTTGATGTCGTAAAATTTTTACCTTCTCGATGGCTTTACCCTCCATTAGAACGAAAATTGCTCCGACCCCCGTTTGCTTCGCCCAAACTTTTCCGAGGTTGCGCAACGGCACAAGGGACTCCCCGAAAACATGGAAATTACGATCTTCCGACTATTTTCACCCTTTGGATCCCTCTGAGGGTTTGTGCCAATGGGAGCACTCGCTTTTCTCGATTCTTCAAGGTATCGCTGGATGAACCATCGAGAAAAAAGTTTTTTTCGAAATAGGAAATCTTTTGTTTACACCGTTCTTCTTTAACAATAAA
Organism: Ophioninae sp. B BG-2022a; assembly: GCA_030522765.1. Lineage (NCBI taxonomy): Eukaryota > Metazoa > Arthropoda > Insecta > Hymenoptera > Ichneumonidae > Ophioninae sp. B BG-2022a. The sequence continues at coordinate 27,350 of JAPYZJ010000979.1, forward strand.
CTAACAATTAAAAATCCTTATTCGCCAGTTTAACAATAATCCAACTTCACTGATGTGAGATTTTGTCAGTGACTGTATATCTTTTTCAATTTCACTAATACTTTCCGATCATCTCATTCTTATCAACAATAACCCAAAAACTCTATTTAAATATAAAATTCAATACATATGTAAAATAGTGAAAGATTTATTTTAAGGATGAATTAATCAGAAAACGAAAACTGGTAGTCTTAATGTTATCAATAATGTAAGTTGAGTCCTTGCGTAATTATTGACAATAATAAGATTGTCTAAACGTATTTATTAAATTACAAAATTGAGACATTTTCATGTTTCCTGAATTCATCATTAGAACAAATATTTCACTATTTTACAAATTGTCTGGCAAATACAACAGCGGAGTCATTTTATTCAAAACACAACCTCATCTATTGCCTGATCCTAAACCTCGATGATGTTCCTCTATAAGCGACTTGGTTGAATTGATTTGTTTATAAATGCTAAATTAATCAGATAAAAAATTTGATATAATTTGTCTATTATCGTAGCAAAAATTATCATTACTCAAATTTTCAAGACTTTTGGCGGTTTTTTAACACCCATCTAGTAATATCGTAACATCTGGGGTTTTAATTCGAGAAGATGGAACTGGGTGACACATGTGACCACCCAAAGACGTGTATTATGAAAAAAAGTTTTTTTTCAAATCGTCTTATCCGTACAGTGGTCACTAAAAATACGTCTGGCTATTTTGAAGACGGTACGATTGTATTTTTTTTACTGTTTCTATAGATTTCGAGAACAGAACGATCATGGAAACGTGTATGTTAGGAAAATGGGTATACATTTGTTTTGAGCTGATTTTGAAGACGCTGAAACGTATTTAATTGTTACTTCAGGGACAAAGGCTACTGTAAAGTTTGTCCTTAAAGTTTAATACGTCCAAACTCTTTCTATATGCGCGTACAAAAAAGTACAACCGCTATTCCTTGAATCGTTAACATTTCAAACATTTCGTTGTTTTCCTCGTTTTTATTCCACCAGAATTTCCCGGAGTCCTGTAAAAAGTAAGTACACTTTCCGCACTTTTTCCCGTTTTTCGTTCTGACGTGAATTGTATCCGGAAACAAATTACCCCCACCTGGAATCCCTCGTTTTTGCGAGGGACATTGAGCCGATTAAAGGGTTGTCCGGAGCTCCCAAAAAATAAAACGCCCCAAGAATTTCTTCCGCGAGAGAAAGCGGATGAAAAAACTATCCAACGAACTTTCCCGAGCACGTTTCGAGAGGGATGAAACCTGAAAGTAAGTTTCAGGAAAGGATCAACGAAGCTAAATTGAATGATATGTGTTTATCGCAATAAATAGGGGCTCTACTGCGATGGGATCGAAAAATCGATTTTTTCTTGCATTTTCTTGTAGTATGTATTTTTTTAAATAAATGTACCAAGAATTGTTTCATGTTTTGCAAAAATAATAGCATTACAGTATACACTCGATTTTTCGCGTTTTTTTCCCGCACTGCTGCGAACGATAAATCGAGCAATAATAGTCGGATGTGTACAATTTTTGCACGATTTTGTTTAAAATTGAAATAGCTGTGCTAGAGGCTAGTAATGTTTGTCTTTTTTGTAAATTACTATTCCTCGAAGTATTTCGAATAAAAATAATTGGGAGATAATTACACCTTTTTATTTATTTAATTACACCGAAACGTGGGCATATTTTAAAAAATAAACAAAATCAAGAACGGCTCGGTTTAACAATAGTCAAATTAATTCAGATTAAGGGCAAATTAATTCGTTTTGTTTCGGTCGAATCAAACCAGAGATTTCGATCCCACCAGAAAAAAGAAAATTTTCGATAGGCCTTTACTCTTTGTTGTACTTCATCTATTGTTCATTACCCGCGTCGACTCCAATGTACGTCAAACAACGTATCTTGAATTAAGCCCAAAAAGAACCATTAACTGAATATAAAAAATGAAAAATGCTTATATTCAGTGTCACAGTAGGGATCCCCCTAAATTGAACCCACGTTACTACAGAGAGCTATCAGCTCGCTCGTCTTTATTTTTCTGCACGTACAGTGCAGTTTATCCCCTGTTTTTTTTTGTTTTTCTAGGATCTCAGAGCTTGATTCGCGCGCGAGCCGTAAAAAAATCCATTTTTGGATTGACCCCTGAGAGATTGGGCACCCGATGGTGACATGTATCCTATCGATTGGATAAACAGAACTAAGGCAAAAAAAAAACTTCTACTTTGTCGTCTTGACACTCCCACGTTTCAGAGCTTACTTTATAGCATCGCCTCCGAAATTTCGATATCGATATTTCCAAAATGGTTATTAAAAATATAGTTGTTGACGAAAAAATCAACGTCCTTCAACTTTCATCCAAGTTTTCAAGGCTAATACTTGGATCCGTGACAGCCAAAGTTGGAAAAATAAATAATCAGCTTCCTCCAGCTTTAATCCACATTTTCGAAGGCCGATACTTGGATCGGTGTTCACAAAACGGAAAAATTAAATAAGCAACGTCCTCCAACTTAAACCCTTGTTCGTCAAAGCCAATACCTGGATCAGTGACTTGCTATAGGACATCGAGAGAAAACCAGTTTTCCTCTGGCCTTTGGATGATCGGTTCGCAGCGGATTTGGAACTGGAAGCGGTGTTCACTCGCGAGAAAACTCCCCTCGACGATAGGTCAGAGTGTCGCTCGATCGTGGGGATCGTTGGTGGCAGGAAGCGCAAGGGGGGTTGGGGGGTTGGAGAATAAAGCGAGTTACGACTCAGCCAGGCTGGCAGACGCTTGCCCACACACGCGCTAAGAGCCAAGAGTCCCGGGAACGGCCCGGAAAGCGTTCACTCACCTCTCCAGTGCCCAACCCCTTGCGCACCCCAATTCTACTGTGGACGCCAGAAGAGCACCAAAAGCGCGGAAAGTAGGAAACGGCCGGCGAGAACGAGAGAGGAAAACCTGTTGAAACCATCAAGACACCTACTTCTCGCCTTCCAAACGTGTACCGATGACAGACTCAAACAAATATGCGGTAGCATTCGAAGTGTGCAACCTCATTATTGCGGAATCGTATGAATGATAATCAAACGCCATTTTCATCCTGCAAAAAGCCCTGGATGTTTTGAGAGGGGGGGGGGTTTATGAGATTTCATATGAATGTTTGTTAACTGGCAAAAAGGGTTGATCGATCTCCGTTTAAATATTCCAATTGAATATTTCAATATTGGACCATCGTCGTCGAAATCTTTGGGTGGGAAGATTCAAAAGGGATATTCTGACAATTGGAAAAAAATATTTCACAAATTGGAAAAAAATTGATTTTTTCCAATTTGTGAATGGTTTTTCTGCCTTAAGACTTGAAGATATACTTATTTTTTACTCGTTTATTTTTCTAGCATTTTTAGGCTACACTTTTGATCGTCTTTGTCCTTTGAAATTTTTGAATTTAGGAAATTTCTTTGAAATTTTTTTCCTCTTTCTTCAAGAAACTAATTGATCGTGCTCGGGAACGGGGTTGAAGAGAATCGTAATCTCGAAGTTTGTTGTCCAATTGTTGACAATAAAGAGTAAAGTTTGACCACGCGCGTTAATTACAGACCTACGTAAACCGGTGTTCCGCTAGCTACGGACATTTGTACTGGCTAGTTTAATTTTATTTGTGTGCGTATATATATATATATTATGAGGGAGAATAAATTGGGGTTGTTCAGAAACTGATGATAACGAAGCTCCCGGCTCTCTAATTCTTCGTCCTTTTTTCCGTCTAAAGGATTTCTCGTGTCGAAGGATTTGAGCCACCGAATGATTCGCTGAAACATAAACCTCGAACTCGGGACAAGAAAACCCCACGTTCTCGAACGTGCCCCGAATCATCCTTTTGCGCATAAACGAGGATCGAAAATACAAGACCCGATAAATTTGCGCGAGAACCAAAAGAAAAAAAAAAATAACGAAATTGATCCAATTTATCGGTGACGTAAAAAATAAAAACACCCACACCCGCCTCGAGCATACACGGGCAGGCGGCAGTAAAATTTTTTTTTTCTGCAAGCTCAATAAATTTTACGACACGCTAGGCATTCCAATTTTTATCGTATCTATACGCGAAATCTGAAGGATCCATTGTGGAGCAAAAATGTTATCTTGGCAAAAAAAAAAAGAACAACGTTGGGCCACTACGATGCTAAAATTTTTGGCATATAAATTCGCGCTCTTTATTTCCAGAATGATGTTTATCTTAATCTCGGAAAATTGCAAGAATCCTAATGATGTTTTCTACTGAAAGAATAAAGGTTTGACTGATTTTTGAAACACTGACAAATTTTGAAAGACGATATACGACTTTTAAGAGTAGCGAAATTTCGTGTTTTTTGAAACACTAAAAAGATTTTAAAACGCGAGAAATGAATTTCAAGGACTTTGAGAAAAGTTCAGATTATTCAAAATTTAATTGTGGCTATTTAATTACTAACGATCTAAGGCTTGAGTGCTTGGAAAAACGAAATTCATCGACGAGTTTTCGTTTTCAATTCAGCACAGCTTTTGTAATATTCTCCTGTACTTCGTTGTATTGAACTTATTAAAAATATTAAAGAAATAAGTAAGTCATAATTATTGAAGTAAAAGAATTATAAACAAATAAGGAGAATCGTATTTTTTAAAATATTTTTGTTTAATTTAAAAATACATAGAATTATGTATTCAAAAGAAAATGTTTCAAATGAAAATAATCAAAAGAAGAAAACTCCTGTTAATCTAAAAAAACATTTTGTTTGTACATTTCTCCACAATAAAATACTGAATCATTTTTGAGGGTATACATTTTTTACTTGAAGTGTCACGACTTGTTTAAACAATTAAAAGGATATTATAAAATCCTTCGTGATAATAACGAATAATAATCCATACGAGAACTTCGAGGACTTATCTCCGTTTTTCATCGTAGTTTCGTTGTTAATATCATTCTCAAAAAACATTAATAATTGTTCGTGGTGAATAATCTTCAATCTGATTTTCTCTATAAAAATTCCTTAATCACTTCTTCGTTAATGAATGTTACTTGGAGTAATTAATGAATGATTTTTCGCAGACGAGTTACGGTTATCGAAGTATGGCTTCGGAGGGATTTTTTTTCGGCACATTTTACGATCTATTAGGTTCGGTCAAATGTAGAATTCCACGTGATCGTTTTTCGTCGTCCTGATCTTTCCCCAGGGGACCCTTTACACAGTTCAGCTGCGACTTTTCCCCATCGTTTTATTCTTTCCTTCTTTTTTTCTTTCTTTCTTTCTTTTATCTTTTTCCTTCCACTTTTCGTTCGGCGAATATTCTTCGCGCGAGGATCGCTGGTATTTACAAGGATCGGACACCGAGTGCGTTTGCATACAAAGTGCATTTGCAAGGTATATAGCGGGCGATTCTCGAGAGAGAGCGGCAGAGGGAGGGAGAGGAAGGCATTATCTTCCTCTCCTCTTTCTTTCTCCAATGAATTCTACAGGGCTATTGGAAAAAAAAACTTCGAGATTCCATCTCGCCGAGTCTCTTCATGGCGTCTTCTTCTCATCCTTATCGTTTTTGAGGCGTGCGCGCACGATAATACATTCCCACAGGAGCGATCAGCTTCTCGTCTTTTTCATCCACCTTTCTCCGTTTGTCTCCTATTTTTACGGTTTTCCTCCGTGTCCATTTTACATTTTTTCATTCACTCTTTCGTTCTTTCGATCTTTTCTTCCTAGGCGCATTTTATTCTCCGAACGATTCGAACTTTAAAGTTGGCAGGAAAAAATGAATCGAGCTAGGATAAAAACACGTTTCAAAGTTTCAGGTCAAGTATGAAAAAAATGTGTTTATACGATTTTTTTTGTCGAAAATGGACACAAATTGTTTTAAAGTTCGTAAATTGAATTTTATATAAACGGGGTTGTTGATTAAAAAAATGAAATTAAAGAATATAAATATAACAAAAAATAAAATAAAAAAGTTTATATTCAATACACTCGATTTTATATAAATTTTATTATCGAGAGTGGAAGAAAAATATAATTTGAATTTAATAGGGACAATTTAATTTCAAATTAAATTGATATATCTACAAAATTCGATAAGATAAATTAAGTAAAATTAATTACGACACGATCCATCCGGTAATACCTAAATATCCTCCCCAGCGGACAAACATAAATCTTCCGCAATTTCCTGAAGCGAATAATTGACGATTTTTGAAATTTAATTTTTTTTTTTTTCGTATAATCAACAAAATTTATTTTCCGAAAGTATCGTGCATCTTTTTCCCACTGCGGAACAAGGGAGACTCTCGATAAGATTTTATCACAGTGTTGGTGAGTTGGCAAAAATCTCGGCTTGTTATTCGACGTCAGCGTATCGCTCATACGAGATTTTATTTTCTCCTCTTTTCCACCTCCACCTCTCTTTGTCCCTCTTCGCCGTTCTATCCTCAAATATTTCTTTCACGTTTTTTCCTGGGTCCTGTCTCGCGTTATTGAGGTCTATATATTGGCCTCTGGAATCGCAGGAGGACAATGGACCTGAGGAAACGACACCTGGTGCGTTTCCTCTAAGGATCTCCCTCTCTCTCTCCGTCTCTCTGTTTCTTAAAGTGCTCACGAAGACGTAAAACTTGCCTCGAACACATACGGCGGCGCGGAGCGAAAAGGGTCGGCAGTGGCATACGAATTGCTCGATCTCTATTCTTACACTGGTTCAGCCTTGGAACAAACCCGAGATTCAACTCAGAGACTCTGTTACCAACGAAATTTTATATTCTTCCTCTTTTGGAGTGCAGGCCAGTGAGGGATCGCTCGTGAAGTGTTGTCTTTAGAACGCGATGTGTTTCGTAAAATAACTCTAAACATAGACATATACAGGATGTCTCAGGTAAGAATGTCATCATCAGAAGAATTATTATTAGAGTAGAATTAAGAGTAGATTCAATGAGAATTAATTGCATTAAATTCAATCAAACTAAACTACTCGTAAGTTTCTAGAAATTAAATTTAATCAATACCATTTAATGTACTTCAATTTCGAAACATTATTTAACCAAATCCATTTGATGGATTTTTCGAAATGGCAATTCTTAACACTTGTTTCTTTTTTTCTCTACCCAAAACGTATCTATTAATACGAGTAAAAAAAATATCAATGATCGAATTTTTAAAAAATAACGAATCCGAAATGTTGAAAATTCAAGGATTTGGCAAGGATTGTACAGAATATGGGCTAACGCTCAAGTCTGATGGTGACCAGGGAAAAAAGTATGTATTTCGGACGGTCCAATAATTTTTTTTCAACTTTTCAAATTTATATGCGTTAATGGGTGAGATTAGGTCTTCAGGGGGAAGCCTCGAAGCATCTGTCTTTTCAAGATAAAAAAAGGGCATAGTTATTCAAGAGGCTCCTCGGTCCCGGTGCCCTCGGCCCTTCGCCCGGGCGATTTCTCTCGTTCGGGTCGTAGAAGTTACAAAAAAAAGGTCAAAGAAGGACGAAGATCAGCGATAAGTCTCGCGGTGAGACGAAAAAATGAAATAACGACAGAGGCAGGATAATCAAAGGCGTCCTTTCTTCCTTTCTCCATTAGTACTCATCGTTGTTTGATCAGCAATCACTACCGAACGACGAAATCAATAAGACATCGCCCGCCATCGAGATTGAGAGTAGTTCAGCCCCAAACTTCGTAAATATCGCCGTTCGAACTTTGCCATTCCCTCTTTTCTTCTTTCGTGACTTTTTCTTTTTTTCTCTTTTATTTTTGTTCCTCGAAACGCGGTCGCTCACTTTGTGGACTGTCCTTTTTGTTTTGTACGTGCTGCCGAAAACGAAAAAATAAAATAAAAAAAAAATAAAAAAAGGAGAATAATAATAAAGTAGAATACGAGATGGGAGGAGAAAAAAGGTCCTTTCGTGACGAGAAATGTAACAATCGGGGCTAGAGCCAACCTCGACCGGCTACAGAGTTCTCGATCGTACGAACAAAAATTCTGGCACTTTTGAAACTCATTTTGGTTTTTTTTTTTCACGAAAATGCTTCGACTTTGCTATTGCATAATTGTTTCAATTATATTCAAAATTTAATGTTAAATGAAATATTTAAAATGAAATAAAATATTGTGTATTGAATAAAATATTAAGCATTAAATTATATTTTTAATATTAAATTAAATTACCAGCAGTGTTCCAAATATCCTAACTTTCCTCTACTTTAAGAAGTCTCTTGTATTAATTTTTTCGCAAAATCCTGTACTTCAACAAGCTTTTTCTGTTGTTTTTTTGTTGAAAAATCCGTTGCCACATATTATCATTATGATTATTACAATATTATCTTTCAATTATTGAAATGTAATATTGCTATTAATTTTTACTGCTAATAAAATTCCTATTTTTTTTATAATTGAAGATACGATTGTGCAACTTTTAAGATAACACTTTTAATGTTCACATTATACTTCAATAATTATGAAGTCTGTTAACTTTCAATACCATTCAAATTATTTGTTCGTAATTGAAATACCGTAGAGTTGTTGAATTTTTATTATGACACTCGTATTATTTCAATTACGATTCAATAATTATTAAAAATAATATTAGTACTGTTTTCAGATCGCAAACTTTTCACATCGATTCGTGTCAAATTCTCGTCACCCCAGCCCCTTCCCTCTTCGAATTTCCTTAAGCTTTTCACGTACCGTATTCGTTTTTTTTTTTTTTTATATATTTTTACTCTTTTCCGATTTTTGTGGCTCTTACCACCCTCGAAGGGGCTTTTGATCTCTTCAGGGTTCCTCACTTTCAGCACGATAATTCCTTGGTTTCGCTCATTTTTGGACCTCATGAATATCGATTAGGAGACGAGAGCGTCACGTTACCGAGAGGACGTCAAGCGGGCTCGAATACTGAATACACGTTATTAAGTAGACGTAAAAGTTGAGCGCATGAAGGCGAGGGGCGACTTGTTGAAAGGGAACGATTGTGGGCGGGGGGGGGGGGGAAGGGTCACAGGAGAAACATGCGGGATTTACTAACTCATCGCGGCTTACTCTATAATCTCGCCGCATTGCTGAAGATATACTCTATCTGAAGAGAACCACGGATGCGTATAAATAAACACCACCCATACGAAAAAAGAAAAATATTGCGTGTGAAAACCGAAGTTATTGCAAATTTATTTGGGTTAGGGTGTGAGAGAAATTTGTTGGTTTGAATTACACTAACGGAAAAAATTAAAGGATTTAAAAAAAATGCCAAATTTCAGCAGTTTTTCAAACGGCTGTATCTTCGTCAAAAAAGGTCGTATCGGACTGAACAAAAAAGCAATTTGAAGCTTGAAATCTCTAGTTTTAAGATTTTATGATCAAAAAAATTTTCAAAGCCATGTGTGTCGCTTAATTCTGGAGGGTACAGCGGGTACAGAAAAATTTCCCAAATTTTGTCGGTTTTTTTTTCTGGTTCACGGACTTAGAAAATTTTTTTTTTATGAATTCACTGGAAAAATCGAATACCTTGTTTATTCAGCTTTGATTTCCTTTTTGTACATCTCAATAAGTCAATTTTTCGCTGAGATATCGAACTTTGAATGAAAGAGGATCATTTGGTCTTTGACCATTGATATCTAAGCAACCAATGGTCGCAGGGCAAATTAAGGGTGAGTTTAGGAAACTTTAATAAACCCCCTACAACGGTTATCCAATCATACTTGGAAAAAAAAAATTTCGTACGCTACATCATTTTGAAAAATCCGGAGAGAAAAGGGTTTTGTGGTCTTTTTGGAAAATCATCGGTAAAATTGAAATGGTTGAGAATTAACTGGAATAGTGCATTCTACGGTTTAATATACCCACAAAAAACTCTTAAAGTTTAAACTGAATCCGTCGAGCCGTTTTTTTGTTTCACTCGATCAAACTTTTGAAAAACATAAAAGGATCACTTTTTTGTTCTCAAATGCTCATAATCTTGATCACAACAAAAAAAAGTTTTTTTTTCACTTTATCACAATTGTTTCAAAGAAAATATTCAAATGTTCAAAGGTTCAAAAAAATGTTCAAAAGAGAGAGAGAGATCGTCGAAAATTCAGAATCGAATTACCGATAGTAATTTCCTTCTAATGCATTGCGCCATGCCCCGTCCACCATTAATACGAAAAACGAATGTTATTTCATCCCTTGGCAAACCGGAAGTGCACATGTACGGTGAGAGTATTTGGAAGAGACGCTTTCATTTTGTTACTTTCTTTAACCCCTCTCTCTCGCCCCTTTCTCCATCCACGCCTGGAATACTCAACAGCAACCGCAAATTTATTGTTCCGCAAAGAGTCACTCAAGTTTTCGATTAGGAGTAAAAGAGCGAAGGAGGGATCATTTACAATTCCACTCGACCTCGGAGTACGTTTCCTACAAAAAAAAAACGACGATAAAATCGGGCGAGAGAAATAAAAGCTCCTCGTAATACACCCTCGGCCCTTGTCGATGACGGAAATACTACCGTACCGTAATAAAAATCCAAACAGTCCACGATTTTTTTTTGTATTCTTTTTCTTTTTGTTTCATTACTTTTCTTTTATGAAAACGACCTTTGAGAAATTTTTGTTTTCGAACTTTTAGGAATTGAGGAAAGTCAACCCTTCGTCAGTTTACGCCTTGTTTTCGCCCTTTGAGCTACGATCCCAATGGGGATGATAATTTTTCGATTTAATTGCAGTAGCTTCAAAAATGGATAAAATTGGATTATTAATAAAGTGGTTTGCGTGAAAGTGAGGGATGGGAATTGAGAGAAGGAGGGAAAGAAGTTTGCTGGGGGGCTGGAGGTGGAGGGGGGAAGGAAAGAAGTTGGCCTCTGGTCGTATACAGAGGACTTTACAGCGAAGATTTGAAATTCCATCTAATTGCCTACGTAGCAAATTCTCGCGGTTGACGGAGATCCAAAGAGCGCTGTCGCGACAAAGACGACGAGTGCGAAAGGACTACGCTGGTACGCGGTGAGCCTAAAAAAGACGACGAAGACGACGAAGGATGCAGCGAGTACCAGACGCATCCATTATGTATCATGCCCTGGCCCAACTACCCCGTATACACTCTGGCACGTATTTCTTGCTTGCCACTGCTCATCCTTAGCCTGTGAAAAAGGGAAGAGAGCAAAGTAGGTGGATGTAGCAAACGTATGCAGCCACTCTTCCACACCCTCTCTCTCCCCCTCTCTGCCTCTCTCCTCTACCCAATCTAGAGTTTAGAGAATATATTGAATTTATTGAATTTATACAATTTATTTGTTTATTCTTATATTTGCTTTTCGGTACCTATTCTCTTTTATTTGTATGTTTAATTAACCTATTTCATTAATTGAATTCTTTTATATTTTTCTGCTTGGGGGAATTGTGCTCAAGGTACGAATGTGCTACTTTTTGTCTGGAGGCAAATATTTGCTTATTCGAAGGTGATGAAAGAAATCAAAGGAGACACATTAAAAACGTTTATTTACGAAGCATACAAACGAATATTAACGCTTAACTAAATAACAAAACGGAAATAAAATAACGAAAAACACCAATCATGTCGAAGCGGGTAAGGTGACACACGTCAGTCTAAGTTGACATAGATTAATTCTCAGTGCATAATACGCATTTAAATACCTATTGATACCTAAATTAATCAATTATTGGATGAACATTCCATTTAACTAACGAAACTGCAAATAAATAATCATTCGATTAATATTTCCTTTCTTCCTTCTCTTTGTCTACTTTTTGTCCAAATAAATCCCAAAATTGAGGTCTGTCAATGGCAAGTATATGTTTCAGGACAAACTTATTTTTTGGTTTCGTAACGAGATTTTTCATCGAACGAAATAAAAAGGACTGTCGTGACTTTATGCACGATTCGATTATCCATTTTGTCGTTCACAATGAGATCGCTTTGCGTTGAAAAAAAAAACAGCGTTCGGACAATTGATTTCGTGAGAAGCCTCGTAAGCACAGATTTTCTTGGTGGGCAGTTAAACTCAGAATGAGAAGCACTTATAAATAACCGTACGATTTGATCGCAAAGCGCGTATCGAAAGAATCGGAAGATCTAATAAACAAGAAATCGCATGGCTACGAATCACCAATTCTCGTTGGTGATTTTGCACGCCCACGATCGCCTGTACATCGAATCTCCATCCAACGGGGCTGCGATTTATTCTTATACATGTGTCTACAACAGACGAGTCTCTTTTCTTGGCTCTACTGGCGAGCAATGGTCTACTTCTTTATTAGGGCTCGCGGCCACCGCCTACACATAACTCTCGCTTCAAATCGTTCCTTCTCCCTCTCACGAAGAGCTCTAAAATCGGATGAATTGATACGCGTCACCACCATTCAATTGCGACCTTATTATATGGATTATCGTCGACCAGTGTTTTTCGTCGGAGCTAGACGTCATTTTCAAGCCTTTTGGAACAAACTTGGCGAAAGTTGTAATAGACGAAAGATATATCGATGGACAAAATCTTTAAAGTAGCTAAAACAGGGCAAACAGCTCTACTGGTTTGCCCCACTTTACAGGATCGCCCTAAAGTTAATTCGGATGGTTTTTGAAGGTTAAAAGTTGCCTTTGGATTTTTTTTATAATAGGGTTACTCCCAGGAAAATTATCTTGGGAGATTTAAGAATTTTTCACATTTAGTCGAATAGTTTCAAAATGATTGTCTTTCAATATTTTCTGGAATCTGTAAAGTGAGTTTTATATAAAATTTTCTTATACTAAGATAATGATTGTTTATTAATAGTTCTTAATATTTACATAGTCATTGTTTTTTAATGTTTGGTAATATCCATGAAATTCAGGTTTTTTTTAATTTCCTGATATCCATAATTTATTATGAACATTAAGAATTTTTAAATAATATTCGAAATTTATTAAAAAAGATATTATACATGATTAATATTATTCAATGCCATTATTAACTGTCATAATAAAACACAATATTGTTAAAATTGATTTTTTTCTTCCATTTATATATTTATAACAAGAAATAGAAAGAAATAGTCATTGAATTATTTAAAAAATTGCTTTATATTTATAAAATAATAATTTTTCAACATTTCTTAATACGTACGAGATGAATACTAGTAAAATTGTTATATTATGCATACGATAATTATTTCGAAAGAGCTCACCTCTCATATAGATATATGCTGTCCCTCTCATGTTTCGCCTTGTGAGTACCACGAGGTTGAGTACATTTCCGATGATTCCAAGGCAACATATGGCCGGAAGAACGATACCGTAACTGACACGCGTAAGGGAGGCTGTGCGTGGATCCCCAGGGTCTTCCGGCAGCACGCACAATCGCGGTACACTGACGTCACTTACGTTCTTACCGTCGCTCATTTTGTCCGGACCAATAAGGAGTTGTCTTCGTTTTAAAAATTTATTTTTTAATTCATATGCATTCGTCGATCACTCAAATTCGCGAAATTCGCGTCACTCAAAGCCCCCGTCGTTTCTTCATCTTCGCGATACGGCTGATACGAAGATACATCGAAACTTTATTTATTTCAAATTAATTTATGGCTGTTTTTTTTGTTTCCCCTTAAGGATGCATTTTATTAAAATTTTTCTTTGTTTCGTCATTTTGAAAGTTTGAATTGATAATTATTTTCTTTTTACGAATCGCTGAGTTCTTTGGATTTGGAAAGTCCGCGAATTATTTTTTATGCGATTTTTTTTTATTAACAATAATTATTGTTTAATCTGGACGTTTATTGATCTCCTATTTGTCAATATAGAATAATTGTTTTCCCTCAGCTGGACTTGTTCCTCCTTTTTTATCTCTCTCTCTGTTTACGTTACGAAAAAAACTTTAAATATTTCGAATGAACAGGTTATTGTTTTTTTTTTAATTTCACTCAAGAACGCATTGTTCAAATTTTCTTTGCCACATCATTTAAAAAATTGGATTCTTTAACAGCCAATGACTTAACTTCATCGACGCGTTCTTTCGACTTGGAAAGTTCGTGGAATCAATTATTAATTGATTTTTTTTTTTGACAATCGATCATTGTTGTTTTATCTGAAGATTTTTCATTTATGTTTGGCAATACGGTATTTTTCCGTCATCTGGACTTACTCCTCATCGCTCTCTCCTGCGACTCTCTCTGAGGATCCGAGAGTTTGTCAGGCTTCGCGTCCCTATCGGGTTCTTCCATCAGTACGTTCCTCGGGAAGGTACCTCTTCAGGGCTGTGACGAAGAGACTTCTGGCGTTCTCTGCGCTTACCGATCTCGTTTCCGGGCTCTCAACGGCGATTCTGTTCGTTGTCGAGGATCGGAACTTCGGCATGATGACGAGTGGCGATACACCTTCCCCGAGCATCGTCCATCCGGCGACGATCGAATGCATCGTCGAATTCACGACGCGGTCTATACGCGAGAAATCCGCGGAGACCCCGTCACCGAATTCCGGCAGCCGGAAGTCCCTCGCTTTCTCGGCACGAGCCCACCCCTTCCTCCCTCCGTTCGTCGTCCTCTAGTTTCGTCTCGAGAGCTTCCCGGGGACGCCTTGTATGCACAGTCCTTCCGGAAACGGAAGCTCAACGGAACCGCAAATTCAGCTAGCGTTACGTGAGATATTTGCAGATCTGGAAACGAATAAAGGCCTCGTTATCCTAACCTTGTTCTATCGACAAACTGCGCAACGATTCCTTCATCCCGATGAACTCGAAAATCAAACGTTTTCATGGAACATGTTGATTCATTCGAATTGAATTGATTGAATTTGTTCATTGGCATGTAAGCGATTGTATTGATTAATTTGCATTGAATCGATTTAAATTTCATTTCTTGAATTCATTAATTCGTATTGAATTGATAAGTTCGAATCGAATGATAATTCGGGATAGTAAGTTTGAGGGCATCTAAATGTTGATAATACGAATGAAATGTTCGTACATTGAATCACGTGTCAATCCTGTTAAATAATATTCAATAAAAAATTCACTGGTAAAAAATTGTGAATTTAAATATTACCACGTTTATTTAAACACGAATGAAACGCCATTAAATAATCTGCATGAAATTCATAAAGCGTCAATAAACGAGACAAATGAATAAAAATGATTTAGTTAATAACAAGATACTTTATTAATATTCGAAAGGAGCTACAAAATAAATGAAAGAGATAATTCATTTTCCGTTTTTGCCGGAAAATTATTTCGTACAAACGTGATGTGACCGAATACTTAAAGCTTAATCATCGTGAATTCACTTGGACCTGCGGAGAATTCGATTTTGCCACGAATCGTGGGTCTTTTGTCGAAACTTTGTGTTTGATTAATTTTTCCATAATTCTCAAATTTCCGTGTATATTCTCGAGTACTCATTTGCATGAATATGAGTTACGGGAGAGAACGGTGAGAAGACAGTAATGGAGAGGCATGTAGGCATTCGAAGATCGTCGTCGACGTGCCAGGGTGCCAGGATGTACCATATAATACGTTATGGATGTACTTTCTCTCCCCGTATACACGCATACGTACATAAACGTGCGTCTACCTGTAATTGTATGAGTAAAGTCGTCGCCTGTGTTCGAAAGCATCGTACCTCTTCGAAACCCAAGAATCTCTTGTAATCGAGTCACGATTCTCGCATCCGACATTCGATCTCCACCGCAGTTTTAATAGACAAGCAAGGTGGAATGGAAAATACACGGGAAAAAGCAATAAAAATGAAAGGTGCTCGGTCGTATGGCACGAGAATCGCCGTGCAGAGAAAGAGAGAGATATGATATGATATGATGATTTTATTTATGGCCTAGCATGCTATCGGGTAAAATCCGATTTACAATATCAGAAATTATGCGAAAAACGTAACAAAATTATAAGAAATTACAAACCAAAAAAAATAACAAAATTATAAAAAATGTTCGAAGAATCGGTGTAAAAATAAAGTAACACAAAACGGTGTGCAAGAAACAACACCTGCTACATGCTTCGAAACAATCCTTATCAAAATTAACAAAGTTAATTATTTAATTATTATTTAACGTTAATTAACGTTAATTATTTAATTACGGTAAATTTATTAACAAAATGACAAAGGAATCCCACTAATGATGCTCGGAATCAAATAAATGTTTATGGAAGATTGTTTCAAAAAGTTGAAGTGTAGAAGTGGTGGGAGAGAGATGTCAGTGCGATAGAGCTAGATCAATAAAGAGCTAACAACAAAAACACTTACAACGTAAGTCAAGCTTGAACTTCAAACTTTCTTATGCTTTAAGTAAATCAAAGGAAAAAACACTAGAAACGAATATATAAAATAGTTCTTATAAAATAATAATACAATAGAAATTATAAAATGAAATTGAATAAAAAGATAGAATAATACTAATTATGATAATAACAGCAAACAGAGAGAGAGGGGAGGGTGATGGCGAGATAGAGGGGGAGAGGTGGGAAGGAAAAAGAAGAATTTTGTACTTCTTGGAAAAATCAAAAAAATTGAACGTGGTCAAGAAAAATAATAAAAATATATTTTTATATGTTTATTTTAAGAGAAAACTAATTTTTTTCTTTCGGATCAAATAGTTCAAATCTTCTTTCAAATCAATTTCGATAATTTTGATCAGCCCACAAAAATTAACGAAATGACACCGGAATTAACTGGTTGCACTTCGCTACCTAGGGTTATTATTAATATTTTTAAGACCCTTATTTTCATGAGGGATCTTCATGAAATTTCCATACGGGCCAAGATAAGACAAGCATACAGGCCAGCTCGAAAGAATTGTGCCGAAAAAGAAGTTTTTTGCCAATGGGTTCTTTCGAAGAAGAAAGAAAAGAGGGGGTGCACCGAAAAGGCGACCCGTTTCGTCCGTATATCCAGTCCTCATCGAAAAACGATATTGTCAATTTATAGAGCACAGATTTACTCTAAGTGGAGGTTGGCTTCTTTCGCGAAATATACCGAGAACACTGAGAGCTTCGAGGAGAAACAAGTACCTTACGGAGGCGCGACCCGTGGAAGGGAAAGAAGGATCGAAATAAAGTGGAAGAAGAATGACGAACGAACGGAAAAACGTTTGGGTTGAAGAAGGAAGGATGGAAGCGAGTAGCACGAAGGTGAGAAAGGAAAGACAGTGTGTTTCGGAAAATCTCTCTCTCTTTCTCTCTTTCTACTGTATCCGAGGAAAATTGGATCTCGGGGGAATCGGTGTACGAGAGGAGTCTTTGCAAACTATCTCCTTTTCGCTTCTTCCTACGGTTCTTGGCGACGCTCTCCCGATTCCCTTTGGAACCGGAAATGGTCAGAGTGCGAAACTCCATTTGGACAGATCGAAGGTAAAATCGGAGTCGTGTGTGCAACGCGAGTAACGAAAGTACGTTGCGAGGGCGTTGGAATCCTCGAATAGAGCAGCGTCGGTAGAGAGGGGAGAGCGAATGAGAGAGGTTATAAAAAGCTGAAAATCACGCTCCATTTTGATTGCGCGTAAACAGTGACGCGTGTTCGATATGCACGGATCAGTGGGACAAGGACGATCCTTTGAATGTTTACAGCGCGAATACGAGGAATTGCAAAAAAATGGGGCTAACTCGTGAATTTCATTGTTCGGGGTGAAAATGCGGACCCTGGAGGAAATGAAACGTCAAGGGGATCTTCGTACAAAACGTTGCGTCGATTTTTATAACCGTGACGTTGTTCCCAAACGCAGTAATCCGTGGAAGGATTTACATAAAAGCTGGAAGCGTTTTCTTGTCATTTTCATTAAACGCCATCAGTTTTTTGCACTTTGCTCCGGAAGTGCTTCATCGATCGTTATCGTTCGGGTATCGAAATCCTCGTATCTATGGTGGCTTGGTCAAGATACTCTTCGATTTCCCACCAGGTCGAAGATTCAGCCAATTTTTTAGGGTTAATCAGATTAGGTAGGTTGGGGTAGTCCGGTAAAGCTAGCGGTGAATTTTTTGGATAATGTTTTTTAGAAAAGACCCAACAAAAATACTTATTGCCGTTTTTGAAGTAAATTCACTTTTCATTTTTTGAAAAAATAGAAATCCTTTTCGTGTTTTTGTCAAGCAAAAATCGCGCGCGTATCGTTTCGTTTCGAGCTATTCTAAACGAAAACGACAAAAGTCGACGTGTGTTGGGAGACGATAAAAAAAAAAGATATATTAGGTGTGGTAAAAAGAATTCCATGATGTTTCCAATAGACGGCTCAAATTATCCGTATCTCGCTTTGTACAAGTCCGATCGGGTTACAGTATAGATGGCGTTAAAAATATGAGATTTCGTACTAAACAATCTTTTGCGACAATTTTGTGATTCGTTGGCTTATTTTGCGATTGGTGGACTCCACAAAATAATGGATTTCTTTTTACTACACTTGATATTAATACCCATAAGACACAGCGAGGGGTTCGATGTTACGCTAAAGATTCTTCGAGAAGAGAATTCCGCGAACCTGTAAGAACGCAAAGTGGGCGAGTTGGAGAGGGTCGAAGGGAGTGAAAAGTAGCAGCCCTTCGACGGAAAAAAAGCCTATAAAAAGTCGGCAGATGACTTGCCAATATGAAACGTCCTTTTTAGTACTGCATTATAAAGCCATCGAGTTTGGACAAAGCAACTTGCACTCTCAACCCTTTTCCCTCCCACCTCTACCCTCTTTTGCCTAATCCACCTTTTCCTCTCTTTTCCCTCTTTTTATAGCTACATTAGTGTAGGCGTGTGAAAAATTTGCCACGAAAATCTCTCTTACAATTTGTTTTCTACTCTAAAACCTCCCCCTCCCTTTTCCTCCCTGCTCTTCCGAATAACTTGATAAACTTCGGCGCCTAGTTTGTACACGTTATACGAATTGTCTTTGACGAAGGACTTTCCAACTTCTTGACAAAGGAGAGCAGGAGGGTCCACTTGGACACTCGATGAAACTGAAAGCGACCCTTCGACCCTTCGTGACTCGTAATTTATTCCTGCGACGAAATATTTTTTTCCAGCTCTCTGGAACTTCATCAGAAGTGTCTCGTAAACAATATCTCGTTGTAAATGACTAATTTATGAGGGAATAGCAGGAAGGGAGGGGGGAGAGGAGAAGGAGAAGATACGTTCTAATATTTACATCCCACCCTTTTATATACCCTTTTCATTCGAACAGACGTTCGCACGTGATAACAATATTGCCAGGGTTAGAGGCAGAAGCTGTTATGTCGGCGTTGGGGAGTGCCGCCGCCTCGTTGGAACTTTGTCATTTACGTTGGGCCACGCGTGTTTCGCTTACAGACGAGCTCCCCGTCCGACCGCGGTTGAGCTCTTCCACTGGCAATCGGTATGTGCATGCGGAACCCCATACATATGCATACAAGTACTTCGCGTATATGCGAAACGTTGATTTCGCAATTGGACTTTCGAGGACCGTACCCTGGAGTTCATAGTTCCCGTACTTGACTTTAAGCTCGTCGCTGGAGATCCTCAATTGGATTTTCCATGTTTGGATAAAAGGTATTTCAAGGATTCCCACCCTCGATTAATTAGGTCCTTAGGAACGTAACGAAACACTGGGATTTGAAAAAAAAATTGATGGTTTTTTAAATTCTCAAAGTTTAAGGTTTTAAAGATAATAACGGTATTAAAAAGTAAATAAAAATTGCAAGCTTTAGAAGAGCTCGTTTAATAAACTTTTGACCCATTTCTCGCATGGCCACTTTTTTCGATCATGGCTCTATGGGTCAGTTTGAAACTTAAACAATCTTGTTTAACAACAATTTAGCCTTCTTTATGCAGGCCCTTAAGGGTTTTTCGATTCGACGCAAACTTTTCACTTTATAAACAATTATACGCGTTTTTGCGATAAAATATTCAGTCTTTTCGTCGAAAGTGCAGGGTTTTGCAAAATTTGATTAAATGAAAAACCCCTACGTAGCCAATTCGGGTACGGAAATTTATAATTAAATAAATTCGATAAATTAACTACATATTATTAAGTAAATTCTTATTAATTCAACCATCAACAAAAATGAATAATAAATAAACGAATACTCAATGATTACTAATTGATTTATCAATAAATTAATAAATTTAGGTAAATAAATCTCTAAACAAATTCATAAATAGTAAATATATTATATTTGATCAAATAAATTAATACATTTGGATAAAACATATTTTATTTCATTTTTTTTAACTTTTTTGTTCTCGATCTTGTCACGAGAAATTAGTTCACTACCGGAACCCATTTTTTATAACCCATAAAAAAAAACATCTAATACTTAAATATATGATGAATAATCCCTCGAAAAAGAATGACCACGGCTTTTAGCATATTAAAAAAGAATCGTCAAAGTTTGATCTTTCTTTTGGCCACCAGAGTGACCCTTGAAAAATGTATTGCGATCGCCCTCGAATCGTCAGACGTCCCGAAAGTCGACGTTGGGTCGATGGACAAGTTTCAAAGTATCTTTTTCTCATACGTAGATGTATTTTTCGATGAATACCATTTGAAGAACTCGGTGGTTGGCAAAATGAATGTTTCGTTCGGAAAATGTTTGCGGTGCGACCTCGAAGGGCCAGAATGGGTTCAACGTGCCCTTTTCTCTTTGTGTACGTGCATATAGGGATATCTTGATTGAACCGTGTAGGAGGGGCCAAGAGGCGAGTCTGGGAGTTGTCTGATGCATCCTGGAGCTTTCTCACACGATATACGTGAGCTTTTGGGGTTCGGAAATACCTATACTCCCCCAGGTATACGTACAACCGACGTAAGGCTCCCACTCGCTGGATCTCGAACTAGATAAGCCAGTAAGCTTATGTCCATAATGTAATCCGGTCAATCTACGATCTTGGGCGTTCGCTTCATCTCGCTACAAGTCCTCATGCATTTGCACCCCTCTGTACTACGGATATGAAGAAAAATGAAGGAAAAGCACACCAAAACACGTACCTACAAAGATACGACGAGTTTTATCGGAAAGAGAGTTCAGAGGAGGAAAAGAGAGACCAAACATTTCTTAATTCTTCCGGGGGTGAGTTGGGGTAGCTGAGGAAAAATCGGTTGTTGAAAAGTTGAAAAAACGTGGGCTTACCTACTTCCGGTTGCCCGGAAGTGCACGAGAAAAACGAAGGGGGTTTCCAGAATTTTGAAAGAATCGATTTTCGTTGTATTTTCTGGAGAAAGTATATATATATATTTTTTTGTAATTTATGCAAGCTTTGAATTCGTGTTACGTGACGCAAAACCCTTTTTCCTGCAGAGCAGATTTAGAGGCTTGTTAAAAATTTTGTTTTTCATTTTATTTTTGTTTTTAAGGTCTTGAAATATTGATATAAATAATATTTTGAAAAAAACATACCAATAGAATATTTTTGCTTTATTCGTTTGTCAATAATTTTGAGAAAATCGATTTTTCTTGCACTCCTTTGAGGGAATAGAAATATTTTTTGGAGGGAACCTTCAAGGGCTTATAATCCTTTGAATTTTTATGTTTTCTACATAATGTGTTTTCTGCAAATCTTTGAAGAGTTAATATAAATAATATTAAAAATCGCATACTGAAAAAAATGTTTTTTTGTCGTTTTACGAATTTTGGTAATTATTCCGCAATTTCAGCCTGAAGTTTCTTTCCTCTTAAGAATATTTCGAATTTGTCAAAATAATTCGATTATGCATTTGGGAACGTAGCGATTTGCGGTGGAAAAAAAAACTTTCGTGTGATTTATTGTCTCGCGATAAAATAGCGAGAAGTTTGAAAATTGTATCCAATGTTGCGTGCGGGAATCCTCGGTGTTATACGAGACTTGAGCGAGGTTTCCGGATGAGACGAGCCCGCGGTAGATCCGGAAACTCTCGGGGATGAGGCCAGATGCAAGCCAAATTGCCGCAGCTCGGTGGGCACAAGTCGTTAAAGTTAATCAACGCGAGCACACCGAATCCTTTCGTCGTGTTAACAGCGATAGTTCCTACATTCGTTTACTCTCTGTCCGAACTTCTTTTCTCTCACTCCCTTTCTCTCTTTCGCTTGAGAGTAGACGCGATTGAATTAATCGTGACGTGACCGCAGGAAGATCCTTGTGGGATTTGATTTCCCGAAAATTTGACTTACAACACAAACTGGCGAATCAAACTCACCCTTGGCGTGAAAAATAATATTTCAACGAGACTCGTAGCCGTTAAATGGCCGTTACGAGGGCGATTCTCCGAAAAACGGAAACAAGCCGTAAAAAGATTTTCGTTTTGGATAAAACTTTGAACAACGTTTTGAAAAAGACTAATTTTTTTTTGTACGCAGGTAAAGTGACGCCGCTAGCGTCACTTTACCTCTTCACCAATGGAGAACAAAAAAAGTCATATTAAGATCATTTCGAAAATTGATCGTGCAAATTAGAAAATTTCCCTTGTAATCTGGCAATCTAGGGATTTTGGTGATGCCAAATTTCAAACTTTAAGGGACTTTTGGGATCTTCGAGGCTTATAGTCTGAGGATTTTCGTGCAACTGATGGCATTGGCCTGATGCAATCCTAAAATAAATATTTCAGGGTTTTTACGATGCCCAAGGTTTTTAGTTTAGCGTTTTTTTGGACCCCAGCTCTAGGTTGAAAGATTTTTATAATACGGTTTAAAAAATCTAGGTATTTCTGCGATCTCGTAGCTTTATAGTCTAGAGTTGTTTGGAGTCCAGCCTCTAGGTCTAGGCATGTTTAGAATCCTTAACTTTTTGGTTTAAGTGTTTTTGTAGTCCTAGCCTTCCATACAGGCATTTTCGAGACCTTTGAACAGCATAGGGGTTTTCATGACCCTAGCCTTCAAATTGTTTTCGTGACCACAGATTCTGGGGAGATTTTAGACTCTACGGATTCCGCGACTTACTTCGCTGTCCCCGATATACATGAATTTCTGGAATCAAATTGGGCGGCCTGTTTTGATAGGATTTCAGGACGTAATTTTTGCGCGGAAGCGGGATGTCATTGAGATGATTTTTTTTTTCAAAAAAAAAAGGCTAGAACCTTTCCCTAGTCATTTTCACCGTCGTTTAATTTTCTTGTTGTTTGAGACATTTTAGCTTTCCATTTAGAGCGGGTCACCCCGTGTCTCGTTTAAAGTGGAATAGGGTAACCTGGTCTAGGAGTACGCATCCGATAAGAGTACGCATTGATATAACCTGCAATTAGAGATGCTGGGCGAAAAAAGAATCAAATCCGGCAGAAAACGCAGAAATTACGTAAGTTTGAAGACTTTTGCTGAAAATCT
>JAPYZJ010000980.1:0-52538 GCA_030522765.1 Ophioninae sp. B BG-2022a
AACCGCGTACGGGGAGGGGGGGGGGGGGGGGGAGGGAGGGAGGGGGGGGGGGGGGGGGGGGGGGGGGGGGGGGGTTAGAGCGAGAGAGTTAAAAATCGCTCCGTCGAGAGTCGACGCTAGCTAGTTATTATGAATTAGAGTATAAAAATAAAGTTCGTCAAATACATGAGAGGTTTATGAATTTTCACGAACAAAAACATGCACGAACCCTACCGCCAAATTCGTTAAGGGGAAACTCCAGTGAGACGAATCCTAAGAAAAAATTGATTTTCGTTGCATTTTATCGTAGCACGTATTTTCGAAAATTACGAGATTTTCGAAATTTCGAAATTTCAATTTCACCAGGAAGATGGGAAATTTTTTATATGCGTTGACTCTCCCTTTTATTGTACTTCAAATATAGGGTTTTTGCTTTCAAGAGAGAGAGAGAGAGAATTTCTTGCTTAGCAAAAAAAAATAAGAAATAAACTTAGTCATTCAGAAAAAAAAACAAATAATGAACTAATTTATTCCGAAAAAAAAAAAATGAAGAATAGAGAGAGGGAGAATTTCTTGCTTAGAAAAAAATAATAAAAAATAAACTAATTCATTGAGAAAAAAAAAACAAATAATGAAGAATAGAGAGAGAGAATTTCTTGCTTAGAAAAAAATAATAAAAAGTAAACGAATTCATTCCGAAAAAAAAAATAATAAAGAATAGAGAGAGAGGGAATTTCTTCCTTAGAAAAAAATGATAATAAATAAACTAATTTATTCAGAAAAAAAAACAAATAATCAAGAATGAGAGAGGGAGAATTTCTTGCTTAGAAAAAAATAATAAAAAATAAACTAATTTATTCAGAAAAAAAAACAAATAATCAAGAATGAGAGAGGGAGAATTTCTTGCTTAGAAAAAAATAATAAAAAATAAACTCATTCATTCAGTAAAAAAACAAATAATGAAGAAGAGAGAGAGAGAGAATTTCTTGCTTAGAAAAAAATAATAAAAAAATAAACTAATTCATTGAGAAAAAAAAAACAAATAATGAAGAATAGAGAGAGAGAGAGAATTTCTTGCTTAGAAAAGAATAATAAAAAGTAAACTAATTCATTCAGAAAAAAACAAATAATAAAGAATAGAGAGAGAGGGAATTTCTTGCTTAGAAAAAAATAATAAAAAATAAACTAATTCATTCAGAAAAAAAAAGAATAGAGAGAGAGAGAGAGCGAAGGAAGGAAAAACAGAGATGAGGCTCGTTAGGATGCACCCTGCTAGGTTCGTCTAAATTTAGTAAGGTGTACCAATTGTCTCGCGTCGCTGCGACTTTGACCAGAAACATTCGTCAAGTCCAAAGAGAGAGAAAGTGAGAGAGAGAGAGAGAGAGAGAGAGAACGTGACCATTCATTATTGACTCTGTCCCCTCCGGCGTGCTTACCCCTCCCCGCGAATAAACCAGACTGAACGTTTCGAAAATGCCTCGGCAAGATTTCCGTCGATTTTTTCCGAACTGATCGAGATTGATTGTTTAGGGATCGCCACTTCGAGGATTTAGCGAATTTCATTTTGGGAAAGCGTCTTAATTTATTAAACGATGACCGAGTGCGAAACTTTTATACGTAAAAATTAAATTAACATTGTGAAACATAAAAAAAAAAAACATATTTTTTATACATAATTACGAAACAAGATAATCACGGGGACATTCGTGATCGCGCATTTTCAAAAGTCGATAATAAAAAAAGAAAACGGTGAAATCGGTATTAATTTTTAAGCGGAGGAAAAAGATTTTTCACGGCGGTAAAACAGTTTGAGGAAGAGTTCTGATGCAACCGGTGGTCCTAAAAGTGAAGGTGATATTTAAAAAAAAAAATGTTATTTCTTATTTAACGTGGGCGTTCGTATTTTCTCTCGTAACATGCGCGCGCACGATATTCGTACCGCAATAATAATAATGATAAATAATAAGAATAAAAATAATAATAAAAACGATAATAACAATAGTATTGGTAATAATAATAAAATAAACGAAGCTGAGCGTCATCGATATCGAACGTGACCGTGTGCAAAATATAAAGAGGTGAACGGGTGTGTGGGCAATTTCTGGTCTCACGTGGGCCTCGTTTACATACGTTTACGTGTACTCGTGATTACTCTTCGCCCACGCAATCACGGATGAACTTTTTAACGCTCCTGGGCGACGCGTAAACACGTGCACGAGGAATCCGTACCTCCGTTTCGAATTATAAATGTATTATGAACGGTTGACCCCCTTAAGGCAGGAAGACTATTTACAAACTTGAAAAAAATTGATTTCTTTTTTTTTTCCATTAACTGACAGTTCAATTTTTTAAAAATATTTTGCCTAATTTTTACGACGAAAGGGTTTTTAGAATTTTTTTAATAACGTTACATAATAAATATTACATAATCTCAAATTAAATCAGTGATTATAAAAAATTCAAATTAATGAATATTACATAACCTTCAATTAAATCAATAAACATAAAAAATTCAAATTAATAAATATTACATAACGTTAAATTAAATCAACAAATACAAAAAATTCAAATTAATAAATATCACATAACCTAACTTTATTTATTTTTCAAATTTTATGTTTTTTCAATGAAAAAAAATATCGTTCTTCCTCTATCGTCCACTTTTTTATTTTCTTCGTTTAAAATCGTCGGTCATTCGATTTCTGCTCATCTTCGTTCCGCGGCCCAAAAAACATTCGTACCTTCGAACTAGGGCCCTTTTTAGACTCGTTCGGAGGCCGGGCAAGGGGGGAAGTAAAAGAAAAGACGACAAGTCGCTGTTCCGGAGAGATTCTTACGAACTGGTTTTTAGCACGTTTTTTCTATACCCAGAGAGGTATCTCGGCGTCAACCGCAGCTGATATATATGGACGCGCGAAGAACGAGAATCTCGGTTGTAGGAGTTTCCGGGCTCTTTCTCATCTTAGTCTTCCTCACGTTTCCCGAGTTCTGAGCAGGAGCTTTAAATCACTCTCGAACTATTCGTCCCAGCCGCTCTTTCGTGTCTCTCAACGGTGAGAAAAACCCTGGTCCTCACATCCCAAGAATTAAGGGGTTAGACCAACTTGGTAATTAAAAAAAAATTTTCCTCCATTCAGTTTCCAGTTGACGAGAAAAGTTCAAAATAAAGTGCACGAAACGCAGATTCAAGGTTAACTAATGATCACAACGAAATTATATTATTTTTATTCAAGTACGAATATTTATTATAATTTATTTATTTATTATTATTACATTATGTTTTATCGCAATAATAATAATTAGTATTATATTTTATTATAAGATATAATGAATAGAATAATTGTTATATAACATATAATTACGATATTATATTCATTATTATTGAACGTAATAATATAATCATATTTATTATAATACAAAACGTATCAAATGCCATTTCTCATAAATTGGTAAATCTACAGGACTTGAACCAACGATAAAACAAACTGAGATCAATATTTATGAGTGTCATTTTTTTAAAGAAAAATAAAGTTTTTATCATTGATAAATTAACGAAAACAAAATGTCAAGAAAACCCAACTTTATCGATGTTTTTCTTGAGATTTTGCTCTCGTTAAATTATCAATAATAATGATGTTATTTTTCTTTAAAAAAATTAACAACAAAAACATTGGTAAAGTTTGTTTTTTTTTGACATATTGTTCTCGTTAAATTGTCAATAATAATAATGTTATTTTCCCCCTAATTCCAATTAGTTATTTTTCCCTAATTATTATAGTTATTTTTCTCCCTAATACGAAAAATTGTTCATAATTTTAACAATAAAACCAAAATTTTTTTTTTACGTATTGTTTTACTATACCGAAAAAAAATCTCGGTCAAGTTAGAGGTCGTTAAGAGTTTTTATAAAATTCGAAAACAATGAAAAGTTTGAAAAAGAAATGAGGTATGAAAACGTGGAATCGATGAAAAATTGCGACAAAGGACGCAACGACAAATCGCGTTACGGTTGAGTAAACATTTCTATGCAAGTGGTGAATTTATAATTTCCAGTTCTGAGACCGTATCGCCTCCGGCGATATTCCGATACCGATTATTCCGGGGAATGATGCAGCGAGGAAAAATAAAATTCATTGCCGCCTATTTGCGTCAGTAATAGCGTTCGCGTATGATCAAGGGCTTGTCGTCGCGTTGTCCTTAACGAGCTTTATTCTTCTTCGGTTCCGACGATCATCGCGATCCGTCGGGGTCTTATCGAGGGATTTATCGAAACGCGTCGGCGCGTTCAAAGCGTCTCGACGACACGACTCATATCTCGAATTCCTTTAAACAAAACTTCGAGATTCCCTACCTAAACAAATGACGCTCTTTAAACGCTCTTTAAACAGTGAATTAAAAAAAGAACACCGTGTACATACGCCCTTTGGAACGAGAGTCAGATAACGTTTCAATTTTCATTCTTCGAGTATAATAATTTTTCGTTTTATATTTGCCTTATTTTATTTTTTTGGTTCGTTTCATTCTTTCTGGTTAATTTTTTGTTTGTTTCATTTTTTTTTAATTTCATTTTTATATTCCATTTCGTTGTTTTTGTTTCGTTTCAATTATTGTTGTTTTATTTCATTTTTTTGTTACATTTTATTTTATTTTTTTTTATTTTACTTTTATTCGTTGTCATTTTTTTGTAGGGTGTACATACGCCCTTGCGAACAAGAGTCAGAATGACGTTCAAATGTGTATCCTTCGGGTGCAATAATTTTTGGTTTTATGTTTGGCTTCTTTTATTATTTTTTTTTTGGTTCGTTTCTCCTTTTTGGTTGATCTTATTTTTTGTTTGTTTTATTTTATTTCTATTACATTGTTATATTCCACTTAATTGTTTATTTTCTCATTTCATTCATTGTTGTTTTATTTCATTTTTTGTTCCATTTTATTTCCATTACATTTCTTTTTGTTTCATTTCATTTATTTTTTTGAGTTGTCATTTGTTTTTGTGCCATTTCATTGAAGAAGAATTTCCGTCACTGTCCCAGCATGCAAAATTCGATGCAATCGCGTGTGCTCCCGTCGAGCGAACATTTCCTTCTTTTTTTTTGTTTTTGTTCTTCTGACAGCGAACTTTGCGCCATCGAGGGAATATAATTGTTTTGACAAATCGCAGCTGATTGTGAAAGCGCGCATAAATATAATACATTGAGCACGCCGCACGAATTGATAGCTGCTAACGATGGGAGTAAACGCGAGATATCCCAGACTCCACGATTCACACCTTTATACACAAAATTTCAAAAAGGCGACTCCGCTTACGATCTTTCTCGTGTATTTCGAACTTTGTCCTCGTCCATTGAAAACTGTCCGATGCAGAAAAAAATGTCTTGCTAATTGTGTGCAATTTTGAAGTTTTCGTTTTTTCTTTTTTCCCTTTAAGAATAGATTTTTTTTAAGAATGTTTATTTTTTTTATTTTTCAAGGAATTATTTTTTTTTCAAGAATTTTTTTTCTTTGAACAAGAAATTCTTGACGATAAGGTTTCTAAAAACAAATTCTCTGTTTTTCGAGAAGGAAAAGATATTTCTTTCTCATTTTAAAACAAATCAAATAATTTTTCCTCGAATGGAAAATAAAACAAAAAAAAATGATACCGAAAAAAACATCGTAATTAATTCTTCATGCGTTGTTTCCGTTTTGTTGTTTATTTTTATATTGTTTTTTTCTAATTAATTGATTTCGATGTTCCAAGTTCGATAGAATTGTCCAGTACGATAATTTTTCCCAGGTAGCTAACATACGACGAAACTATCACGACGTCATCCTTCAGCAATTACGATGATGCAAAGTTGCAAAAAACAATTCTTGCGTTAGTGGAAAAAGAAATGACAAGCGAAGTGCATGCTGCACGCATGCTCGTTGCGACCATCCACAGTGTGTCCGAACTGTTCACTATCGTATCTCAATTAGAATTGATTTTTAGAAAAACGTCATTTTTTTCAAGATTTTTTCAACTAAACAGATTTTTTTCAAGATATTTTGAAAAAAGACGTTATTTTCGAGTTTTTCGATGAACGACACTTTTTTAACCATTTTTTTTTAAGATTAACAAAAAAGCGACGTTTTTTAACGAGTCTTTTTTAAAACGATAATTCATAGTTTTTCAATTGATATATTTATTATTAGAGTCGCTATATTTTCCTTTTTTTTTAAATAAAAAAGCAAAAATATTAAATTACTAGTAAAATAATTCTAGTTGAAAAATGGCAATCCGTTAAAACAGAATTTTCATTACTAAAAATATGGTTTTTATAATTTTATGTACTGTTTAAAACATTAATATTTTATAGTGGTGGCCAATTTTTTTTGCCGAAGCTATAATTATGTATTTAGAAAATATTAACTCATTTAATTATATTTATTTTACACACATTTATATAAATAAATAAAATATGCAAGTTTATGGATATATTGGGTACTTTGACTCCGTTATATACATATGTGATTCTATTAGATTACCAATGAAGGCAAGTAGGTAAAGAGCTATTTAACTTGACGTTGGGGCTGTCAATGTCGAACTTGGGAGAGTAATACGTTTTTTCCGTTAAGGCGAAGACTACTCGCCCGTGACTTAACTGTGAAACCATCGCAGAAAACGATTGTGCAACGACGAAACTCTCGCGTGAGCCTCTCCCGGCAAAGCCATGCACTCGGTTTACTTCGCTGTTTTTTTTTTTTGTTTTATGTGTGTGTGTTTTTTTTTTCTTTTTTCTTCTCTCGTTCCTCCTTTTCCTGAGAAACTCGCCTTTTACAAACGAGCAGGCTCGCGCCCTGTGACAATTCACGTAATCTTGTGTTCAATTGAACAAACGATCGATATGATTTTTCCTGAACGGTTGACACAACAAATTTATTTCGTAAATAATCGATACGATTTTGTTTGAATTCATTTTTATATTTTATGTATTTAAAAAAATTGAATTTATGATTAAAAAAAAATTAATTGTTATATTTTTGATATTGAAAAAACAAATTGAATTTATGATTCTTTAAAAAACCATTTTTATGTTGTAATATTGATAAAAAGTTGATACGATTTTTTTTGAATTAAGTTTTACATTTTTATAATTGGACACAAATTGAATTGATGATATTTTTAAAATTCTTTTTTAAATAAAAAAAATGAATCGATTGATCAACAATCAATTGATGATTTTTCAAAATTTAATTTGTATATTTTTGATATTTAAAAAAATTTGAGTTGATAATTTTTTTCAAATCAATTTTAATATTTTTTATATTGAAAAAAAAATTGATTTCATGATTTTGAATATTTTTAATAATTCAAAAATGGAATTCAATTTCAAATATTGAAAATATCGAGTAGTTCGAAATCCCGCGAACCATTTTTCTCGTTTTTTTGTTTTTTTTTTAAGTTTCGAGAACGCGTTCTACTCGAGCCGGCGATTACCCGTTGGTTAATTACACAGTAGTACGGTGAGAGAAAGCAAAGTGACAGTTCGAGATTCTCGTGTGTATTCAGGTACATTATTGGTAACTCTCGAGGAGAAAACACGAAATAAGACGAGGTAAAGATGAAAGTGCCAGGCTGAAAGATTATAATCGAGCGTAAAAGACGCGGGCTTAAGATTGCCGAGCTTTAAAAGAGGACAAAAATGTAAGTGCATTTTTGAAAAAGTATCGGGGATAGCACCTTTCTCGTTGTTCATTCTCCTGAGGTGACTTCATGGATATTTAAGGGGTCTCTGATTTGATAACAGAATGGACCAAAAGAATTCCACTCGGAGAATTTTTGTGTGACGTATTTTGAAAAATCCTCGACGGAGAATAAAACAGA
The DNA here is from genome assembly GCA_030522765.1 of Ophioninae sp. B BG-2022a. Classification (NCBI taxonomy): domain Eukaryota; kingdom Metazoa; phylum Arthropoda; class Insecta; order Hymenoptera; family Ichneumonidae; species Ophioninae sp. B BG-2022a. The sequence goes on from JAPYZJ010000980.1 coordinate 7,826, forward strand.
ACGAATTGCGTTGACACTGATATGAAAAAAAAAATTACGGTGGAAAGAGTTTTTGTGTGTGAAACAAACATCGAAAAATTCTAGATAAGAAAGCCTGGCTGAACATTTTGGTCGGTGTCGAAATAACTCCTCGTTCTCGTATACCCCTTAATTCAATACAAAGATGAAAAAAAAGATACAAGTTGTAACAGCATTATCATTTTTTTAAACTTTTTTAAACCCTTAACGTTTTTTTCACCCCTGAAATTCAACGAAAATTCATTTTGTGAAGTTTTCTTTTATTTTTGTTATCATGATAAATATTTTTTTTATGGGCTGTAAATTTTTAACCAAATCAAAAATATAATGAAAATTGTATTAAAATTTTCAATGGTATTGAAATAAAGATAAAAATGATATCGAAATGTTTTTAACTACATTAAAATGATAATTAAAATGATATTAAAATATTCTCGATCGTAAAAAATTCGTCTGATAAAAAACAAAAATTTCAACAAAGAGGAATTTATATGCGTGTACCTATTCTGAAAATTCGCAATTTCAAAGTGACTACACAAATCCAATGCTAATTTTTTTGGCACTCGGAAAAGTATTTGTATTTAATATTTTGTTTATATTTAAATTTATTTATATTTTTTATTTATTTTCATTTGATTCATTTCATTTTATTATTTATTTCATTTATTTTTATGTATATTTATATTTATGTTTGAATTTATCAATACCTATTCATTTGATTCACTTTTAAGTTTATTTAAAAACGTGCACGTGAGGCCCGAGGCTTCGTTACCTCGATTTTCTCTCTCCATATTTCTTCGTCCTGCATATACGGAATGGTGAGCATTGAAATTTTTATTTTGTACAGCGAGCACACCTGCGGACTCGCTGACAATTCTTTGAACGCAAGAGAAAGAGAAAGAGGGAGAGATTATCTCGTGCAAACAGGGTAAGACTTCCTGCCATTTAAGGACACTCTACATGAGTTCACTTCCGCCTCGACTGCGTCCCAAGTTGTCCCGCAGCAGATGAAAATATCTGCAGTACCGCAACGATTATTTGCACCCGAACAAACAATTTTTTTTTTCCTATGCGACGGAAAACGGTGAATTAACAAAATTTCGAAATTAATTTTCAAATTAATTTCTTCGGATACACTTGATCTTCGTAAGAGAAGCTTGCCCTCATCAGAAATTTACAAACATCATTTTAATTAACGAGAAAAATCAAAATTCGAAATTATGTGTTTTTTTGTATTGTCACGAAAAAAAAAACAAAAAATATTGGAATTGTTTTTTTAATACATGCAAAACAATAAAAAATAACATTTTCGAATAAAATCATAAACCATGACGCGTAAAAAAAATAATTTCTCCAAAAGAACGAAAATGTTTTTATACGATTGCAAAACAAAACCAAATAAAATTTCCGGACAAAATTATAAACCATGATCATAAAAAATTCTTACATAAATCATAATTTATTTATAAATAAATTCGACATAAATTATAATAAATAAAAATGTACCTAGAAATTGCAATAAATATAATAACAATAATAATATTATTATTATTATCAGAAAAAAAATTCTTTTAAAAACTGCCTCGAAATAATTGTTTTTAAAGCACCCTTTGATAAAATCACGAGCGCAATTTTACTTCACGAGGAGTACTAGTCTGTGCTGAAATTCAAAGTTAATTTCCTCTCGTCCATTAGCTCTTCAATTCGCATACTCGTGTTTTTCTTTCAAACGTCACGTCTTTTCTTATCTGTTGGGTTTATCGCATAGGTACGTGTCGAACATCGAGGTCGCGGAGGCAAGTCGCCATTGTGAACAAAACGCATATGTCTGACACATGTAGGTACAACCTGCGGAGAATGGCCGAGTTTATTGCACAGCCTGTCTCTTTGATAGTCCATTTGATTATTTATAATTACTATCGTGCGCGACGTGTGCAATATGGTTCAATTGAGAGAGAGAGAGAGAGAGAGAGAGGGAGATAGAGAGAGAGAGAGAGAGAGAGAGTGACGATAATATTAGATCGCGAGAACTCCGAGAACGTTCATCTCGACTTGACGATCATTCTAAGTAATAATTATGAAGAAAGTCCACTGAAGTCCTGAGAAGAGAGTTACTCGGATCAACGGGTTCATTCGGGAATAAACAACGAAATATTGAAATTAAACGTCAAAACATTCAATTGTCACCAGCACTTGTTGAGAGCTGATGGCTCGCCGTGTCGGATGAATTTTTTGAGAATGTTTGGGTTTGGTTGGGTCGGATTGGGTTCGTTGGAGTTTGTTTTTGGTTTCGGTAGAATCCAAATTTGTTTGGACCAAACCCAACCCAGTTTGTTTGGGTTTGTTTGGATTCGTTTAAAACTGTTTGGGTCCGTTTGGGTTTGATTGGGTTTAACAGGGTTTGTTTGGATTTGTTTGGGTCCGTTGGACTGTGTTTGGGTTTGTTTGGATTCCTGTGAATCTGTTTGAGTTTTTTCGGCTTCGTTCGGGTTTCTTTGGGTTTAGTTCGATTCGTTTGAATCTATGTGCGTTTATTTGGATCCGTTTGGGTTCGGTTGAGTATATTTGGGTTTTTTTTTGCTCCATTTGAGTCCGTTTTAATGTGTTTGGGTTCGTTTTGATTCCTCTGAATCTGTCTGCTTTTGTTTGGGTTTATTCGAGCCTATTCAGGATTGTTTGGGATTATATCGTACATTAGGATATCAAAGGCAGCAAAAGATTTTTTCAAAATCGGATCACTAGTACCAGATATTATACCTCACGAACCCAAACAAAAGTCACGAAAAAATTTTGACTCTTTTTCACATTGGTGTGGACCCAAGATTCGTTCAAGGTTCCCGGGTGTACAAACGTAAAATTTGTATTCACGTTAAGCAACGAAACTCCGTGAATAATTCAAGTAGCGATGTTAATTTCGTGAAAGAAACGGCAATGATCTGTGATACGCGGTAGGCGCGTTCAAACGCTCGCAGTATTTCTTTACGGCGTTTCTTTGCTCTTTCTTAGCCTTTTTTATTTCACCGATTCGTGACGCTCGTCAATCAGAGAAACAATTACGAAACAGCGTGGGAGAGTCTTTCGATAATCCAACGTAACCGTGATTCCCCCAGTCCCCCCCCCTCCCCCTCATTCATTTCCCTCTCTCTTCATCGCTCTACCTCGCCACCGAGATCTTACCGGTTGTTTGTTCAATACTCCATTCATGAACGGACGGACAAACGCGAAAACCGCAAAAACCATAATAACGTAATTGATTAAATCCTGGCGTGAGAGAGTCAATCCCGTTTATCATGTTGATAAAACGCTGAGTAATACGATACTCCTAGATGAGATCTCGTTTCCGTGAAAAACCAGAAAATATTGCACGAGTAGCTACTTATCGAGGCAATTTCACTTTTCCTTATCGACGAGTCGAGAAAATGTAACGGTTCTTAAACTCGCATTTGATGGAACATCGAACAAATAGAATTTTCGAAAATAATAGAAATCGTCGACTTGAATATCGTGGACGATTTATCAAAATGAGAGATTCCGACGATTTGAAAATTGAGCAAAGAATTTGTTCGAAACGAAGGAAATCGTAGATTTGAAAATTGAGCAAAAAATTTGTTCGTAACGAAGGAAATCGTAGATTTGAAAATTGAGCAAAAAATTTGTTCGTAACGAAGGAAATCGTAGATTTGAGAATTGAGAAAAAAATTTGTTCGGAACGAAGGAAATCGTAGATTTGAAAATTGAGAAAAAAATTTGTTCGAAACGAAGGAAATCGTTGATTTGAAAGTTAAGAAAAAAATTCGTCCGAAACGAAGGAAATCGTATATTTGAAAATTGAGGAAAAAAATTTGTTCATAACCAGGGAAATCGTCGATTTGGAAATCGAGGGAAAAAATTTACTCAGAATGAGGGAAATCGATTATTTAAAAAACGAGCAAAAAAAAATTGTTCATAATTAAGGAAATCGTCGATTTCAAAATCGAGCAAAAAATTAGTCCAAAATACGGAAAACCGTGGATTTGAAAATCGAGGAAAAAATTAGTCCAAAAGTTAACATCGAAATAGCTAAAAAATGAATATTTCAAGCCATCATTTCGTCCTCTTGATTTCCGAGCTTACAAAGTACCTAAAAATGAGTAAAATCCTCGGCTTAAAAATCGACAAAAAAATTACTCAAAAATGAGTAAAATCATCGATTTAAAAATCGACCAAAAAAATTCCTCAAAAATGAGTAAAATCGTTGATTTGAAAATTGAGGAAAAAATGGTCCAAAATACGGAAATCCGTGGATTTAAAAATCGAAGATAAAATTAGTCCAAACGTTAACGTCAAAATAGATTAAAAAATGAATATTTCGAGCCGTAATTTCGTTCTCTTGCTTTCCGAGCTTGAGAAGTAAATTGGACATGCAAAATTGGGTCTGGAGTGTTTTGTCATATACAGGCAGATAATCTCAATTGCCATGACGACCCGAGAGTTAGATAAAAATATAATCGATGTGTACTGATTGGCTGGCACGCATGATGCATGAAACTGGATAAATCACATGGGCGTATGGGTATACGCATGGTAAAAGTGAGTCAGTCTGATCGATCGTGGTATATACATAAATGGAAACGTCGACACACAGCATCTATATACATCGCATAGAAAATTTTAATCAACGTTACTTTTAAAATAATAATCCAATTTTTCACAAAATCAAATAATTGTATAATTTTCCACCATTATTTTAAAAAAGAAATGAAAAATGTTTCGAAAATCGAGTAAATAAAATCAAATTTCAAATATGAGCATAATGAATCATCATTTTCTCCAAACCATAAAAATTAAAAACATTTATAACGAACGTTCAATATTTTCTAAATTTCGTTTTCCATCAGCAACTGGGAAAAATTGATCAACCAACGAGCGAGATTTCAAGGGACATTCATAGGTGAATCGCGGGGGTGTTGTGAGAGAGCGGTCGTTCAGTTTATCGTACGACTCCTACGCAGCATCCCAATGTATTCTTAATCTCTCATTTCTTTTTTTTTTCTTCTTGACCTCTCTCTTTTTCTCTTTCACTCTTGCTCTTTTCTCTCCCTCCCTCTCTCTTACCCTCTTGTTAATTTGGAACCCATTTTTCATTTATCGTTCATTAATTTTTCGTTCATCCACAACTGTTAATTATCAATTTATATTAGAGTTTTTATTTTTCAAAAAAAAATACGTTTATTATTACTATTATTATTATTATTTATCGTCATATTAACATATTAAAATTTAATTATTTCACTTACGAAAATAATTATATTAAAATAATATAATAATATTTTTCAATCATTTGAATATGATGTTTATTTTATTTTTTACTTTTTAAATTATAATATGAAAAATAATATATATAATATTGAATAACAATAATCATTATTAACATTCTTAATCAACAACCCAAACAAACCCAAACAAACCCTAAGGGGTATAAAAATATACCTGAAAATATACTACTACTATAAAAGTTAGGTAATAGTACTAGAAGAAGAATGATTGTTTTTACTTTTATACAATTTTTTAAATTATACGGTTTTTCATTTTCGATCGAAACGCAATGAATAAACTATTTGCATCTCTCTCTCTCTCTCTCTCTCTTGCTTTCTCTCTCTTTTTCGACACCTCGGTACAGGAGGCTGTAATTTAAATGGAGTCTCTCGTTGATTATATTATCGTCAAATAAGCCACGACCGTATATATATATATATATATGTGGACGCTCGTGTGACATCAGCGAAGCACAAAAATTTGCATGTAATCTTGGCAAAGTTGTCTGGCTGAGCGCTTAAACGTTGGAGTAAAAGTATAGCGACTGGATGAATCGAAGAAAAAAAAAAAGGAAAACATCGTTGGATCACGATCGACGCCGATACGCGTGCCGATCTATCTTCGCGTTACTACGGCACGGACCTTCGAATTGAAGGCGTGCTCACGCTAAACTCACGGTCGCTGAAGGTTTACTACGAATTTATGCAATTACGATCTCGCGTATCACTTAATTTCCTTGTAAACGTTTCGCACGAGATGAAAATCTCAGAAATATATATTTTTTGTTTGGGTTTGTTTGGATTGATATATTATAAATTTTTCGTATTCATTTTAAATACATATTTTTTTATTTCTATGCAGGTATATTTTAGATATATTATTTGAACCGAAAAAAAAATTAAAAAAAACATCCGATATATTATTTGACCCAGTGAGGTTAAATAAAACGTTTATGATGAAAAATAAATGTAATAAAAATGGAAATTTTTATTTCTTAAGTGACGAAATTAACAAATATTAATTGAAAAATGATAATTGTCAATTCTGTCAATGGGAAATTTCTGATATCCCATCCAGGTAAATCAAGAATGGTTAGACAACAAATATTATTAAACGTATTGAAAAATTGGACGAAAAATTCGTTTGTTTGGGTTTGATTAGGTTTTCGGTTTTCCATTATCGATCAAATAAAAAATTGGACGACAAAAGTTTAAAGAATGAAAGTTCACAAATGTTCCCTAATTTCTTCCAAATTTGAGGGTAAAAAAAAGTAAAAAAATATGTTTGTTCCAAAATAGAGCGTAAAAAAAACGTAAAAAAAAAAGAAATAATTCGTTTCGTCCAAAGTTGAGAAAAAAAAGTAGTAAAAATAAGAATTTGTTTCTTCCAAATTAGAGCATAAAACGAATACTAAAAAAAAAGAATGTGTTTCTTCGAAATTCGAGTATAAAAAGAATACTAAAAAAAAAAGAATGTGTTTCTTCGAAATTCGAGTATAAAAAGAATAGTGAAAGAAAAATGAGTTTATTAAAAAAAAAAAAAAAAAAAACGATTGTGACGTACTTCCTTTGTCCATATCCTTGACAGCCATGACCGCGATGACCCCCGGGTCCCCTCTCGCTGCAAGGAAACCGGTGTGCACTCGAAGAGGTATATCTCTCTCTTTCCTTCTCATCTGAAGGAATCCTTCCGCCGAGCCAACATAACCGGAAGAACTTTTCCTTTCGCGAGAATAAAATCGAACTCTCTATCTCTCTCTCTCTCTCGCAGATCGAAATAATTGATAGATCTCGTTCGAGATTTATCCTTCGAAAGTACGAGAGAATAAAGGACACTTTTTTTTCACCCCAAACGGTAAACGAACCGGCGGGGGATAAACTCGGAGCGAGCTCTTTCGACGGGTATTACTACACGCACACTCGAGGATTCGAAGAGACTGTGGATTCTGAGGTCCGTTCTCGTCGAGTCTCCCGGTGCCGCGAGACGAGAGAGAGACAGAGAGAGACTCCCCTTCCTCCGTTCGAAGAGCATATTTCCCCCTCTTATCACCCTTGCCCGACGACGACGACGACGAGGATACGCGACATATACGTGTATATCGACACCCGCGAGAGAAAAGTTCACTCGGATGCTGCGCGAGAGTGTGAACCAGCGAGAAACTCCCGTGAGTTCTTCGACGAGCAGGTTTCGAGTCCCTTGGATTTCATGCTTCCACGGTATCGAAAAAGTATCCGGACGAAGGTCAAAAGTATCCGGGGGAAGGTCAAAAGTATCCGGGGGAAGGTCAAAAGTATCCGGGGAAAGGTCAAAAGTATCCGGGGGAAGGTCAAATGTATCCGAACGAAGGTCAAAAGTATCCGGGGGAAGGTCAAATGTATCCTGACGAAGGTCAAAAGTAGGGGACGAAAGTCAAAAGTATCCGGTCGAAGGTCAAAAGTATCCGGACGAAGGTCAAATCTATCCGGACGAAGGTCAAAAGTTTCCGGACGAAGCTCAAAAGTTTCCGGACGAAGGTCAAAAGTATCCGGACAAAGGTCAAAAGTTTCCGGACGAAGGTCAAAAGTATCCGGACAAAGGTCAAATGTATCCGGACGAAGGTCAAAAATAGGGGACGAAAGTCAAAAGTATCCGGACGAAAGTCAAAAGTATCAGGACGAAGGTCAAAAGTATCCGGACGAAGGTCAAAAGTATCCGGACAAAGGTCAAAAGTATCCGGACGAAGGTCAAATGTATCCGGACGAAGGTCAAAAGTATCCGGACGAAGGTCAAATGTATCCGGACGAAGGTCAAAAAGTCGAGGACGAAGGTCAAAAAGTCGAGGACGAAGGTCAAAAAATCGAGGACGAAGGTCAAAAAATCGAGGACGAAGGTCAAAAAGTCGAGGACGAAGGTAAAAAAGTCGAGGACGAAGGTCAAAAAGTCGAAGACGAAGGTCAAAAAGTCGAGGACGAAGGTCAAAAAATCAAAGACGACGAACAACGAAAATACATCCAGCTCCAAAATCGAAAAAAAAAAAACTAAAATATCCGAACTGTACCATCGAGTCCAGCCAGTGATGAAATCTAAAACCGGAAATCAGAATGGAAAGGGAAATCGAACGCTGATAATCTGGTGATCACAAAACGATTAAGGATGTTATAAAACCAAAACCAAAAGTCTGACATCGAAAAACCCAAAATCCAAATATCCACGAATCCAAAAATATAAGTTACTGAAATCTGAAAAATAATCGAATTGGAAGCAAATACAGATTAAACTGATCAGCCAATCCGTGAAAACTGTACTAGGTACTAAAAAAAAAAAACACGATACTTGATGATTTAGAACTTTTCTTCTCTATTGTATAGACTCGTTTCTGGACCAGTTGGACATTGCGACCAAATTACGTAAGAACAACATCCTGATTTGGAAGACGTCAAGCCAGCAACGAATGTCGTCGGAAGTGTAGACCCCATTTTTTTTCATTTCAATGGCGTGAGTAGGTCAACATTTTATTTGAGGTCAATTTGTTGCTATTTCACTGCACAGTTCAATATCTCAAAGAATCTTCGATAATTTTTGAAAAAAATATTTTAAAAGTACATGTAACAAGAAAATGCATAAAAAAATCAATTTTCTTAAACTTTCACAATGCGATTCTCTCTTAAATTTAAATATTAAAAATTTCAAATGAATAATAAATAAACCAATCAAAAATTAAAAATAAATTAATAATATAAATAAATAAAAAAAAATAATAATAATAGTAATTGAACAAGGATTAAAATAATAATAATAACAGAAATTAATGCTAAAAATACAATTTATAATCAACCATCAGTAATATTAAAAAAAAATCAATAAATAATAATAATAAAATGGAAAATAATAAATAATCACTAGTTTACGTATATAATATCCGTTCTCTCCGGACAACTTCCGGTCGTTTAATGCGTAATTAATACGAGGCAGAAAACATGTCGCGTGACCATGGGATGTGTGGGATTATGTGTGCTAAACGCACACGCGTTATTGGCATTTTCAGGCGAGTCGAACCACGTTGCAGAGAAAATGTTTCTCGCGAGTGCGCCTCTTTGAATACATTAATAATAGCTCGAGTACACACCGCGATTTTCCAAGAGCACGTCTTATCGAGATTTCGCTAAAAAATGATGGACGTGAATAATTCATCTGGCCGATACTCGACCAGCAGCAATCTCCTTTTCGAGGGATCCACTTGTCGTGTGCCATTGAAATCGCAAGACCAAGGATTTTTCATTCAATCGGGTTTCGAGGTTGTATCAATTGTTGTTGCTGATTTTTCAAAAGTGAAATCATTTTTATGTGCAAACAAAGATATATTTTTTTTTTCGACATTTTTTCATTTAATTTATCAAAACTTCGATTGGTGAATTTTGATTCAAAAGAGATTTATTTAATTTACTAATAAAAACGTTGGAATAATTAAATTTTTCATTAATTTTGGAGAATAGTTATTAGAGAAATTATCGTTACACGTTTGTACTCAATTTCAAGGTTTGTATTTGAGGAATTCACCATTGTTTTTAAATAAATAAATTGTAGTTTAAAAAAAAATTTTTTTAGTAATTTTAATAGAATTTATTTATTTTTTCGTAAATTAATTATAATTTTTAGGGAATTAAATATAAATTGAATCAACAATAGTTGATATTCAATCGGATTCATTATTTATTTATTTATTGTCACTTAAAGCTGACTGGGTGAAAAAAAATTATTTTCTACTTTTTGGAACATCAAATAAAAGCTCGTTTCAAAAAAGATTTTTTTCTTGTTCCATAAAATATTTTCTATTTTTTAAGCTACTTTTTACTTTCGATTTTACTAGAGCTCTGAACTTTTTTCAAAATTCTATTTTGCTAGATATTTTTTTCGAGTTCGATGGTGCAAAAATTTCCGAGTTCTGAATAGTCGAGAAGTGGAGGAAACGTTGATTTCCGTTTTGCATTTGACAAAAAAAACAACTGAAAAAAAAACTTCGTAAAAATGGTACGAAATCGGGTGAAATTCGAATTTTGAAGCCCGATCGAATTGTGATCGGAGGAATGAAATTGTTTCGCGGGGGCGCTCGCAATTTTCTCGACGGGCTCGAATCGCCATGAGAAAGGAATTCATCGTGGGTGGACTCGTTCGTCTTCAGAGATCTGGGTCCAAGGCTCGTCGTCATATCCGCTTAACCAAAGAAGCTCAACTTCAAGTGGTTCACATGGATATGAAGATCGAAGAAAATTCATATTTTCTTCAATTTTCGATAAATCCATTTTTTAAATATCCTTTATCTTCCGTTTATTCAAAAAAAAAACTCTTATTTTACATTTTTCGAGCTTCCCAATAAAATTTTCAACTAAAAAAAGTATTTTTATTAAAACTCACGACGAAACCGTAAATTTGACAAAATTTATGTCACGCCAACAATTATACAAATCCTCATTAAGGCGTCTAGAATTCAAATTCGAAAAAATAAAATTTCAAAAAACGATGAAAATTCTAAAAATATCAAAAAACCAAACCAAATTTGAAAAAACAATCAAATTTAAATCCAACGAGATGGAAATGAAAAAAAAAATTATGTCAATCAAAAAAAGACATGGAAATTCGAGGTAATCCATTTTTCCATTTTTCGTTATTTTTATTTTAAGCTCCAAAGCTTTATGTGCACATATTCCTAATAAACGATCACTTGTATAACAATATACTGATATTGATCGAGTCTGAGGTATTCGATATACAACACGGTAATATACATGCTTATCATTTACAATAAACCTGACGGTTTTTCTCCAAGCACTATTATTATTATTATTATTTTTTTTTTTTATTATTGGTATTATTTCTTCGAATCTTCGATTATTTCATCGAGGCGTGTAACGATCGAGATTTATTTCTTTTTACATATTATCTAAGAGAGACAACGACCGAAGGGTGCATTCCTTTCCCGATACTATTGCATCGAAGTTTTTTTTCCTTCGCTTTTTACTTTTAGACGAAAGGAAAAGTGAATTTTATTTTTTATTATTTTTTTTTTTTTTTTCATTACTTTTTTTTTATTAACGCAATAGCCGTTTCAATTGTTTCGTCGAAGCGATCCAAGATTATCGAGATAACCGTATTTTTATTTGAGCGATTAATTCATGCGTGAATAATATCGTTACCGTTATCAAGATTTTACCTTTTTTTTTTTTGTCTGTTTTCTTCATTTTTTCTTCTTCTTACTCTGTTTATCGTGGTAATGTACAGTTGCAATTGACGCTTCAAGAAAATGGACAAAAGACTCTACGAAAAATAGAATTTCTTTGCTTTTCTTCGTTTTTATTTATTTTTTTTTATTTATTTTTTTTTCTTCATTTCTTTTTTTCTTTTCAACGACGAGAGCGTCAAATTGGATTACGAGGTTGCGAGAAAAATCCGAGGTGAAGATAACAAATTCGTAATCTCGTGTAATTACAAATTTGTAATTTGAAGTATCGTTATTTTTCCTTGGGAAACGATCGAGCGTAAGAATATGATTACGAAACGAAACTCCTCGATGTTTCATATATTATTATTATTATTATTATTATTATTGTTGTTGTTTTCTTTGTTTGCTTTTTTTATTTTTATTTTTTTTCAGAAAACTCGTCGAAGTAAAATTCTTGCGAGGATAGAAAATACAATCAAGTAAAAAATCGTCTCGGTCGGACAGGGAACACCGGAAATTGACGTGGAATATTCCTCGCGGAAAAAAACAGACTATTTACTCGAAAAAAATCATTTTCGTCGTCTATTATTTTTTTTTATCGAGGAACTTTTTTTTCGCAGTTTTATTTCTCTCTTCGCGAGCCGAATTAACCTCAAAACGATAATCTGGGGTAAAAGGTTACCCCAGTCGATAAAACAGTTTTTACGAATTTATCATGTTTTTTCAAAATTTTACCTCATTTTTAGGATTTCGTACTTCAAAAGGAAAAAAACGGAACCCTTATAGGATCGCTTTTTCGTCCGTTCGTCCGTCTGTCCGTCGAAACTTTTTATCTCGGGAACACGTGGAGATATCGAGTTTAAATTAAAACTGTAAACTCGAGTCTACAACCCCTTAAATATCAGAAAAAATCAAACTTCTGAGTTAACGTAAAAAGAATATATGGCTGTTTAAAAAAAAAAACGTATATTTCAACTCTTAAGGAAATCAAAATTTATAGGGTATTTTCCGATGACCTAGAACTATGAAATTTGGCAAGTAATAGCGTCTTATACTACAAGTATAGGGAAAAATCTCTGGATTCGAAAAAATTCGAATGAGATATGAATTTTTCAAAATTGAAGTTTTTCATCACCCCAGATTACGAAAAAAAGGTTAAAAAAAAAGTTACCATTCTAGGGTTAATAATTTACGCTCGTTATAAATTGTTGCACTTTTTTCGTCGATTTGGAGGATCGCAGGATGGCGATTGGAGTACAAAAAAAAAATGAAAAAAAACAATCACAAAATCATATACAAATAAATATAAAATGTGTATTTAAATGCCACAAGCTTGTTTTTTTTTTCTTCTTCTTAATCGTCGTACTCTCGGGCTTCTCGCTCGTTTGTCTTCTTTTATTGTGTTTCAGTTTCTAGAAACAGCCTCGGGTCGTATAAAATAATGATTTTCCTTTTTTTCGTAGTTTTTTTTTCAATGTCATCGTTCGTCAAATGTTTGTTCGCAAAATTAAATCAAACGTTGAAAATTATCGGAACATTTCGTCGAAAAGTATTTGAAAAAAAAAAAAGAACAAAAGAAATGATCGGACATCGGCGTCTCTTCGAGAATGAGGTTAGGGATGAGCGATATATATATATATATATATATATATAGGTTCATGGGCTACGAGACACTCGTTACAAATTTAAAACGTGTCCCCTTAAAAACTTTACACTCGACGCACCCCCGTCTATTTACATTACTTTCCAATCGTATATACGTATGTTGTAGGTTAGGTTGGAAGGACTCGATCACAAACGCAAATTCAACGAAACAACGAAAACCCATGATTTCGTCGAAAACAAAAAAAAAAAACGTTAGGAAGGAATCGCGTTCGTCCGAACGATTCGTCAAGGTCACGCCATCGGGCGGATCGATTTGTAATCGAAGCCTCCTAAAAAGTCGTTTAAAAAAAAAACGTTCTTTTTCCACCTCAATCTCTGGATGATTCATCGTTTTTTTTTTTTTTCGATACAAAAAATGTGTTACCGACAAACTGAAATACGGTTGAATCAATTAAAAAGAGACACCGGGTAAAAAAGAAGAATGTCTATTACGCCGTCTGTACGGTCTCGTAAAGAAACATCGAATTCACATCCGCCGAGGAACGAAATTCAAAACGTTTCGAGTTTTCGCCGTTCGATTAGCGATCACGAAATTGGAAACGTATTTTTTACGATCCTTCAATGAGCAAACGTTGAAATCACACGAAAAAAGAACGATCCTTTTTTGTTTCGCTTACATTTGTTTCTTTTGTTTTCATTTTTTGTAGGTTATGTTCGCGCGTTACATTTCGCGTTTAACGATCCGTCCACCAGGATATTTTTCCTTCATCTCGTTCGTCCTTACATTCGTAAACGTAGTCACTGAATCTTAAGTTATACACTGGAATCACCCGTGCGCCATCTATCAGACGCTTCCACCTACCCACCCCCCCTTCCCCGTCAATCGTGTTTTTATTTTTTTTCGATCATTTTCTACACCACTTTTTTCCCTTCTCTTCGCTTTCGTATGAACCCACGATTAAGTAAAGCCTGCCAGGAGTTTCGCCGGGCGAAGAGCGATCGAGCTGAAACGACGGTTTCATCGAAAATTGGTCACTCTCCTCTTCCTTTTTTTTTCTCGAAACGATCGTATCTCAAGCCCTTCGGGATTTCTACTTTGTGCCAAAATAAATCATTGATTCCCTCGAGCTTCGAACAACCGCTTTCGAGACACCCGCGATCAAAGCGCTCCTTTTTTTTTTTAATCATCAATCATTTTCTCGAGATTTTCACATCGAGTTCATTCGATATTCCGTTCCCCCGGCGGTTACGGTTACGAATTCGGCGAGCGGTTTTCTTCGTTCTGTTATCACCTTATCTCTCGACGTACACGGGTTAAGCGTCGCTTAAATTTATAGCCAGGCAATTCTCGCCACTTACGAAAAAAAAAACAAACAAACAAAATGGCGGAGTATTCTAGCGGTAGGCTAATGCAGTAATTACACGCTCGCATAATACTTTTTCTTTCACGCTTTCGAGGACTTTCAATTTATGTCTCTTTCCCTCCACTTCACCCTGTTCACACCGTGTGACCCGATCCGTCACCCCTGGCCCATCTCTCTCGTTTTCTCGAAGAGATAAAACGGAAGCACGAAATTTCGTTAAAACATCGACCAAGAATTCGTTCGTCGATCCAAGCAGTCTCGAAGTTCAATTTTTCGTCGCCGGTTGGCGCATCATTCTTTTGTTTTGTTTTCGTGACGCGTAGTTGCGCATGCGCGTGAGAACAAGAGATCGGTCGGTTACGTAACGAGGAATCGTATCTCGTTTTCTCGGCCCTTATACCCGCTCGCTAGGGTTAAAACTTAATTTATCGCTGTTGTTCATTTTGTTTTTTTTTCTTTACGAATGAAATATCACAATCTACGATGAAAGAGAAAAGGAAAATTCGCGTTTGACGGCTTCTTCGACAGAAGTTAGTGAGGGTCGTTTTTTTTTTTCGTTCGAGGATTAAAATAAATCGATCTCACGATCGTTCGATCAAGCGAAGAGTATAATCGAGGTATTTCGGAAACCCAGGTTGTATAGAATAGAATCATTTAACATTCGAAGTGGAAAAGAAAAAAAAACGATGACCTCGACTTTCTTTTTTTCCGCCATACACGCACCCAAACACACACACACACACACACACGTGTTTTCTTTTCTTCACGTTTAAGCGTACGAAACGTACGTTCGCGGGCCGCGTAACGGATTTTCCTCCCAAATCCAATCACGGGCCACTCACGTACAGGAGCAGTCTTAGAATAATCCGATAAACGGGTTCGTTACAACGGTAATACGTAGAGTCAGGCGAACGAAAAAAAAAATTAATAATAATAATAATAATAATAATAATCCTCATCTTTTTTTCGGGACACGTTCGTGTATCGGCGAAAGAATACGCGGATCGAACTGTCAATGAATTTTTCATAATTTTCCACTTTTTCCCAAATCGTAATTTTTTCTTCGTTTTATATCTGTTTTAACGAATTTTTAAGGGAATTTCGGAGTTATTACCAAATACATCGAAAACGCACATTTCGGACGTTCCCACGAACACGAAAAGTTTAT
Source organism: Ophioninae sp. B BG-2022a (assembly GCA_030522765.1). NCBI lineage: Eukaryota > Metazoa > Arthropoda > Insecta > Hymenoptera > Ichneumonidae > Ophioninae sp. B BG-2022a. The sequence continues at coordinate 23,472 of JAPYZJ010000980.1, forward strand.
CGTTTCAGGTTAGAATTTCGGAGACGCGAATTCTCGATTATACGTACTCGTACATTTATCTTTCCCCCTTAAATTCGTTCGGATTATTAGGCAAGCGTTTTTCACTTCTATCGGGACTAAATTATTCATTGCTACTCGATTTTTTGTTTTTTTTTTTAAATAGATTTTCGTTCGGAAGATAAGAGCTCCATCTGGCGTTACGCGCCAATAAATTCACGTCAGGTATTATCAGGCCCACGGTTTATTTCCGGAGCTTTAGCTCGAGAGCTTCTTTTCCATCCTGCTCGGTGTCAAGCCTCGATTGAAATCTTAATGCCCCTTTCGTAGATATACGTATACGCGCGTCGTGTTATTTTTTTTTCGTTTTTTTTTTTTCGTTTTTCGTTAATTTTTTTTCTTTTTTGTTTTTAATCGCCTCAATATTTTTTACTCGTTAAATGCATTCGTCAGTTCATCGTCTTTTCTAAATATAAACGACAATTGTCTTGGCAAACTACCAAATGGAAGCGTCGGTTGGGAAACTCATCGATCTCCTAAAATACCCGTACTTTACTTCGAGGATATTACTGGCTGCACATTCATGTCCGGATCAAAAGCTTCAATTAAAAAAAAAAAAATTTTCTCAAAGAAAAAAAGAAAACTTACAAAAAGAAAAAACCACATGTTTTTTTTTTGATTTTTTAGCAACCAAAAAAACAAAAACAAAGACACCCAGTTATCGTTAAAATTGATTTGAACTTAGCACAGCCCTATACGCCAAAACGTGTTCGACAAATTCGAATTAAAAAAAAAAAAGAAGAAAAAAACTGTTCCCGTTGTTCCGAGGCTAAAAATTTCATCGAATAAATATCACTTATCGACATCGTTAAAAGAAAAGAAAAAAGAAAAAGGAAAATCTTTTTAGTCCGGATAATTCGGACGTGCGGCCGACAAATCCCCAAATATTTCATCCGAAGTTTACGATCAATCCACGATTTAAATACATCAATAATTTATCAACCTTAATGTTACTCGTATACGAACAAAAAAAAAAACAGAAAAAAAAAGATAAGAGATCCGTTCGTGTATAAAAGAAAACGAAATGTACAATGTTGGCCAATGAAACTCGCGGTTACGATCGAACGTTGCGGATTCATCGAGAAACCGCAATAACGAAAACCGCGTCGTCGCTGTTGGCTGCTTCGTAATACTAAGAATTTTCAGTTTTTATGTACAATTAAAAAAAAATGAAAAAAATGGAGTTTGCGTAAACTTTCACGCGTAAAATCTCGAGAGAAACCGAGGATTAAGCGAACGGGTTATCAGCGCTGATAAAACGCGATAAAACGCGTTTTTTTTTTCGTCGACTTTCGTTAATGAATAATCGAAACGCGAAATCCACGAGAAAGCAGAAAAAACGACGGGATTTTCGTCGAAGATTCAACGCTGGTATTTACAATTCCCGTTGAGACGATAACCCCAGACTTTGCGTTTTAAACCATCGTTTGCTTCGATCGTAATTTTTTTTTTTTTCGTTTTCCACCCTTTTGCGGAACGAAGAAAAATTCGACGATCAACGAAACTCCCGAGATTGAAAACGCGAATAATCCAAGCGTAATTTTTTCGGTTGCAGGGAGTCGCACAGGAAGTAGTCTCGAGGAGAAGCGAGATATAAAACTTGAACTTCGATTGACCAGAAGGCTCAAAATTCCGAATTTAAATATTCCAAAAATACAAGTTTCGCAAAGCTAGTAAAAGCTTACACAATCGACTGAAAACAATGTTTACAGTAAATAATGAATATTTATCATCCACTGTGTAAGCTTTTGCTAGCTTTACGAAACTTATAGTTTCGAAATATTGAAAATTCGGAATTTTGATCTTTCGGATCAAATGAAAATTCGGATTTTTTACCCCATTTTCTCGAAGAAGAACCCAACGACGTTTTTCGAAAAAACGTGCAACCCATCTTCATACACAGACACGAAAACGCAGGTTTGGACTCTCGGATATGACGAAAAGAAGAAAAGACTCAAATAAGAAGAAAAATAAGAAACTACTGGGAACGATAACATGAACAACATTAACAACAACATCAACAACAACGATTCACGTCGTATCGCTCAGAAACCATTTTTTTTTTTTTCTCGTAATTTCTACTTTATCTTCAGATAATGAAATAGAAAAGGAGAGAAAAAGAGAGATAGAGAAAGAGAGACTTGAAAGAGTACACGAAAGTACGATTGTTGAAGAAATAAAAAATGGACAATTAAATCCGAGAGTCTTCAGCCTGGAGTAGGTGGGGTTTTGTGTCAGTGAATGTTGAAGTTGTATTGTTTCCGGTTGGACGTAATGCGAAGCCATCGGCTAACGGCCAAAGGTTCCGGATGACAATTCGACCAAGCGATATCACCGAAATGTGGATAAGGGCTCGAAGTGGTGGTAGCTTCGACTTGTATAGAAGTCGAGTATTCTTGGCGATACTCGTGTTTGCTTCTCTTCGCGTGACGACCCAGAGGACTCAGAAGAACGCTATGGGTATTGTTTGGCCTTTTTCCATTAGCCATTTGTTTCGTCTGTTGAGATTGTTGTTGTTGTTGTGGTGACATTTCGTTTGTTTCGATAGGTTCGAAAATGCTCAAACTCGGCATTGATGCTTGAGCTTGATAATTCCTTGGTGATTGAATCAAGCTGTTCCCACGTGGCAATTGAACGACTATTTGCGATTTTGGATCTTTGTAAACCGATACCGGCGAGTATAGCGTCATACTCTCGACTTGATCCATTTCTATTGGCGGTTCGGACGATGTTTCGAGAACGTTTCCTGCCACGTTACGTCCCATCGGTATCGTTGACGGAATCGATGTTATCGCTGGTGAAACCGATGCTGGTATCAACGTCGCGACCGAACTCGCTGTTGTATCGTTGCTCGAAGCGATCGGTGATAGCGATGGCAATACCACTGATATCGGCGTCATCATCGATTTACCCGTATTTACCATCGATGAATTCGCCAATGCACTCTCCAGACGTAACTCCTCGTTGACGAAATCCTCCTCCAGTTTGGTCTTTTCGTCGTTGAAGATACACGGAAAAAAAAAGAAAGATAACAAAAATACTGAATTAATATATCTTGAATAATTGATATTTTCATCGCAGCTCTAATTGTGTACGAGAATACGAAAAATAAAAAATTTATAAAATCGTTTTTCTTTTTTTTTTTCTTGGTTTTTTTTTTGTTTTTAGAAAAGCTATACAAAATTCGTCTCGGAATGAGCACAGAGAAAAAAATAATAAATCATGCCTTACAGGTTTAGCGGAGCCATGCGGGGCCAGACACCGATAAAGCAAATCAACAGCCTGCAATAACAAAAACAACACAAAAAAAAACAGGTATCAACGGAAACACAAAAAAACTCTTTTTCGTATGTTTTCTTTGATATTTTTCGTTCGTCGCTTCGGTAAGGTCGAGCTTTTCATCGATTTTTTTTTTTTAACAAATGTGTGTCTTCGTAAATGGATATTTATAATCGATATTCAACTATTTGTCTTTAATAACTACGAATTAATAATTTTGTTTGTTGAAAAAAAATGGAATGGAAAAAAAATTCAGAAATATATGAAAAATCGTAAGTATGGCTTCAATTGAAACGTTTTTTTTTTTTTGTTCATTTTTGCTGATACTTCAATTTCAATTATTTTCAATTCTGCTGTAACATTCGTTTCAATCGATCAAATAGTGAAACAAAAAATGTTCATTTAATAAAATTTCTACTTTTTTTTTCTTTGCTTTTAAATCTCGTATGGAAAAAAAACGGAACTCCGGAAGTTGAAGTTCCATCGGACTAATCAATTGGCTAATGAAAATGTTTTTTTTCTTTAACGATTCATTGATGAAGAGCTCGAGCCCCTTCATTGACGCTCGATTCAGTTAAATCGCTAAGGGAGAGGATTCAGATTTCATTTTCGGTGTCTGTTCGATCTCCGTACATGATTTTTCGTTGGTGTCGTTTTCAAAATCATGGAAATTACGTTTTCATACTGGAAATTACGTTGACAGTTCGACAATGTAATTTCGATGTAATTTCGATGCTTCTGACGATACGTATTCGGAAATCGCTCGAATTGATAGGCCAATCAATGGCGACGTGTTCAGACGTGCCATCGTAGTCCAATTTTTTTGTTTATCGCTTTCCTATCTTTCAATTTTTCGTTTTTACACGAATACTGTTTTTACACCAATATTGTCTTGTCAAATACGTCAGTTTTGAAAAATACAAAGGGCTATCAAAATGGTTACGATTTTTAAATCGAAGACAATTTTTCATGCGTTAAATCGACCAGGCTTAAAGTGGCTTGTTAAATTAGTGGTAATAATATTTCTTTCGCAAACATACTCGTCATTGGACACGATTGCACGACTAATACGCCATCAAGGATAAAAAAAAGAGTGCGGATTCGTTCGAAAAAAAATGTGCCACGAAAAACACCAGAAAATCCGAAATTCCGATCAAAGTTTGGACGAACTTTCCAAGTGACATCTAGCCACGTTGAAATATTTGGAATTTCTTAAAGTGCACCCGGAATTTTTCATCGAATCGATAAAAAAACGAAAATTTCGCAAAACCCTCTCAACCGTTTTTCTAATTTCGAGTTTTAGTTCGCGTTTGGATTTTTTTAGATTCAAATCCGATGAAATTTCAATTTCAAAGTTTTCACTTGTTTCATTTCAATTTAGAAGTTTCACGTGTTTGGAAAGCTCATTAGGCATAAAAGTCCACTTGATTACACGACTTCTCGGAATATCGTCCAAAATCCAATCCTTTCGTTATCTCAAAGTCACAGAACTTCAAAAAATTTTCTTTCATTGAATAAATCAATCTAAAAAAAAACATCCAGGTGTTTTCATAATTCTCAAAAAAAAACCTCTAGATCTCCACGCCCAAAATTCGTTATAAATTCCAAAACGACATTCCATTCTGCGTGAAAGTTCGAAAAAACGAAAGCGAAATGTAAAAATCGATGGCCGATAATAAAAAAAAAAGGGAAGGATTTTCGATGAAGTTTCCGATCGTTCGTGGCACGTTCGAATCGGCGAATCCAGACTCCGAGGACAACATAAAAAATTTGTGAAAAAAGAAACACGAAAAAGAAGAAAAAAAAACCAGGTGCAGGTATAATTTACCTTGGGCAGTGGATAGGTATCGGGCAATGAGAGAACCGGCGGTGACCCGGGAGTAGCGTCGGTATCGTTGACCGCGACGGACGCATTGGTGGTTAGAAAGGAATTGACGATGGTCGGATTGGTCGCCGTGGAAACGGTGACGGTACCGGTCAGAGTGACTTTGGCTGTTCGATTTGGCAATTCCTTAGCAGCTCTGTGTTCAGCTAAGAGTTTATCGAAGGCTTTGCTACGGCCAACTACGGTTCTTCTAAGGGAAACCGTATGAGCTTTGCAAGTCAAAGATCGTGTGCACGGTTTTCCGGTTTCGTCGTTCCAAACCCCGCAATGCCGATCGGCATCGTATTCCCGATCTTTCAACAATCCCCGATCACCCTTTAGCCTTTTTCGCCTCGATTGGCCACTGCTAACCGGACTCTTAACCGGACTCGATGGAACGATCGTTGAATTCGATGCTTGGATCGGTATCGACTCGAGTGGCGAACGCGGTGACGCTAGAGACGAGAGACTCTGCAAATTCGCTTGTTCAGCCGTGCGTTTTATCGATGACGACGTCGACGAAGTCGAGGAAGACGAAGTTGTCGCGGCTGTCGTCGTCGCCGTATGATTCGTTTTCCCGCTCGATTGTATCTGACCCGACGATTGTGTTCTCTTCAGCTTCGATACTTTGCAGTAGGGCGTTTTCACCGCTGGCTTCACTAGAGGCGTTGATGGCGGTGGCAAATTCACCGCTCCGGAAGAATGTCGACTTTCTGTATCGAACGAAATATCGATTCATTAGAAATCGAATCGATCAGGCGATGTTTGTTATCATCGAAAATTTTGATCAATAGCTACCAAAGTGTATAAAAGATTCGTTCGATTCAACCTCAGCTTTTCATTTTTATCTACTCGTTTTTTGGAACTCGATTTTATTCTAATTAATTTCGACCTTCGACGTCGAAAGAACAGCGATAACATTTTCCTTCCCGCTTGACGACATGTTTTATCGCTACTGTTAATACATCACCGAAACTCCTCGACGTTCCGAGTTCCAAGTGTCGCTGCTCGCGTTGCGAGCAATCGTTAAGCCTTAACAATGAAAAATTTACCCATGTGCTGTATGAGGGCCTGCGGTTTGATAATCGCGTTGCATATCTCGCAAACAACGCCGTAGAAGGTATCCCTCTCCGGGCAAAATCCGTACAGGTCAATGTCTGAAACAGCAACATCCTCTCTTCAAGTATCGTGGAAACATTGTTAGAGGATCGTCGCTCGTGAAATGAAAATCTCGTGAGGAAGTAACGGAGAATCGAGATGAATTTACCATCGGACGAGAGTCGCGTAACCGAGCTGGCTGGTTCCGCGTCCGGTTCCTCATCGCCTGTAACCGGAAAACATTTATCAAATTCTGCGGTACGAGCCGCACGTTTTTCAAGATTTACCTCTATCGTCTTCGTTTCTACTCTACAATCGAGACAGAGATATTTTCAAGAGCAAAACTGGAATTCTTCGCTTTCGTCGCTGGAGGATAAGCGCTATCTTGATCGAAAGATCTTATAGATTTAGTAAGTAAATAAAAAAAATGGAAACTGAGCAGCGTAGAGTCATCGGAGGATCTCTAATTGAATATTATCATAAAAATTACGTAATTAAGACCTAAGGCAAAATCATCAAATAATCCACGATTCGAAGGACGAATCGTTCGATTCGCAACGACACGGAATCGATAATAACGCTGCAAAAAAAGAAAAAAAGGAAAAGAAAAACATCGATTTTCTAGCAATGTTTGAGCCGTATAGGAAAAATATATGCAACGTGTGATATATATATTTTTATATAACGGTGTGTGCGTGTGTGTGAGTGTATTTGATTCTATATTTATACATCGATGTGTATACACGGAACGCACACGTTTATCGACGCATGCGGAGCGCCTCGAGTGAACCGAGTGGACAAAGAGGGAAGTTTTTGAGGTTATGTCGAAGGTTTGGACGCTTTCGAGGTTAATGAAACTTTCGATGCGATCGATGTAATTATGAAAATTCCTAGGAGATGTTTAGCTATGCGGATACAGATTAATGGCCAACTTACTCAAAGGCTTGTCCCTTCCGATTCTTTCGATCCAGCTGGACCACGGCTGACCGTGAAAAAATGTTGGGCTGTCACTCCCCGACATTGCCACACACCACACACGGTGCGCGTTACGAGAAGTGAATGAGATTGCGAGGATATATACGTCCAAAGTATATCTTCTTGTGTACCCTCCTTATTCGATACTACACATCAAACGAACGAAAAAACAACAACAACAATATTATTACGCTAAAAGTTTCGTTTCGTTTATTCGTCCCCTCTGCGAAACGGGGCGAAGGAGCGTTTTCGTTAAAAGTTTATTTTGCAGCCACTGGGGGCCCACGAGGTAGACCGCTTGCCCCGGAGAGACACTCCTTCGCGTTTTTCCTTGATCCCGAAGGATGGGCAAAAAAAAAAATTACGCGCATTTTTCAGGCCGAATTGTATCGCGCGAGTGTCGCATTTTTTGGGAGGAACGTTCGACGCCGCGGACACAGGTCTGACAGGGCGTCGGTAAATCGGATAAACGAGAACGGTGGAATGATCGAACGTTTTTTATTCCAGAGGCGCCGAATTTTGAATACGACCGTGTATTTCAAGTCCGAAGATTTAATCGAATACGTGTTTATTCGTTGCGTTATTTTTTGCCTTTGAAGCCGTTTAAGCGTTTGACTTTTTTTTTTATCAATCAGCAGATACGTCACGTGTACCGAAAAGTTTATACACGCAAAATGACTTGTTTCTTTCCCGACTGTTTTTTCGTTCGTTTCATTAGCCTCGAATATTCTATTATAGGTTAAAATTGAGCAATTATAACCTAAAAGTTGAGCAATTGCGGTGCGAATGCGCGTCGAGAGCTTTCCACCCTTATTACGAGTGTCGAGCGTTATGCGGCCATGGAAGGATATCGATGGGTGGGAAAGAAAATAGCGGAGACATCATTGACCGAAGCGAAGCGTTTGGCGAAACGCGTACGAGAAAGCGATCCAACTTCGACACTTGCGTGCTTCGTTATGCCGTGTCGCGGGCGTGAGTAGGCGTAGGCCGCCCGATTGGATTTTGGCCCGTGTACGCGTCGGAGTGAGCAGGATATAAGAGAGAATGAGAAGGAGCACGCCAGCCGTGACGTAGTTGAGACTGAGCAAGATGCATCATGGGTAATATTATGTTGACGCGCAGCTTCGACGCGCAGCTTCGACGCGCCGGTGATCGCGCACGGATTTACCAGAGCCACAGTGGGTGTTCCCCCTCTCCGCGTGACGCACATTGTTGCAGAACTGACCAGATGTTTCGGGCTTTCCGTGGGGATGAGTGTTGTCTTCAGTCGCGAGGACGCCACTTTATCGCAACGTCTTTACCCGGACGTTGTCAGAGCCAAATGAAAAATGTCAAAACGATGCGCTGGTTTTTCCGTTAAAGTGTGTGTTCAAGGATAATACTTCGATAAAACGTGGCAAAACCCAAAACTTACGGAAAATGCGATTTTTTTTTTAATGCGGTTTAAGAGGGAGCCACTCATCCCTCCTCGACCGTCGATCACGGTGATAGTTTCTCACGGATTTCCGAAACGGCTTTTGAGAATTTCATGAAATTTTACCAGACAAAGTTAAATTGATAGACGAACGGCTGTCTTCTATCCAAATTTCTCAAATCGAAAAAAAAATTAGTTTGTATTATCACGCGAGCGTCGTGATGGAAATGCTGTAAAAAATAAAGCTTGTTTAATATCACGATTTAGAGTGAAGAAGAACCGCGTAGCTATATTGAAAACACACATTTTGGGACCTCAACCATTTGATTCTGATATATTTTAGGAGATCCGTGCGAATCTACAGTTTGTGGATATTTGTTTACGATTTCGAGAAAATACCGTTCGACATTTGTGACATTTAGTTCCGGAAAAATGTGCAAAAATCGATGGTCCAACTTTGAAATTCTGCCAAAAATCGAAAAATCATCGGATTTCAATGATTAAAAAAGCATTTTGAAGAGAAAAATTGAGCACAAACTGAAGTGCCAAATACTAAAGGGAAAGAAGTTATCGATAATTTAGTGAAAAAACTTTTTTTCCTGAAAAATACAAAAAAATTTTGGATTTTCAATATGTTTTTTATTAGTCCATTTTGATGTAATTTTATCCCCTGAGCACGAATCAACCCTTAATTTCCGCCAAAATTTATATGAAAAAATCGTAAAAAAAACTTCTAAAAAGACGATTTTTTGCTGTGTATCGATCGACTGAGAATCTCAATCCCAATTTCACGCATGACATTCCGTCGTAGGACACCCGGTTTATCTTATATTAACGATTCGTAAAAAAGCCGCACAGCGGCGGGGGTGCTAGCTTTGCGGTCCTTCATAACAGCCGGTCGCTCGTGACGCCGCCAGGCGGCAGTTTGGGTCCCAGAATACTTCGAGCCGCCCATAAGAACTGTCTTATGTACGTATGCTTCGTACGTATACGTACCGACACACGAAGCCCGTTAGGGTTATCCGGACGCTAGCGACAATATTGTCGCTAGCGTCGGGGAGGCGAAAGTTACTTTTTTTACCGCACATTGTTTTGATTTTTAGTTTTTCATACATCTTTATTTATATATATTTTTTTACGGATAAACTTTTCAAGTTTTCTTCACACATGAAGTAGAGGTGGCGCTGACGAGGTAGAAGGTATAGGGTAGAGTAGGAAACCCGAACTTCGAATGACCAGAAAGCTCAAAATCCCGAATTTGAATATTCCGAAACTACGAATTTTGTACATTTTTTGGTTTGTTTGGGTTTGTTTGGGTTTGTTTAAAATCAAGGGTTTAAAATCAAACTATCGAACCCAAAAAAACCCAAATAAATACCGTGCTTTCGCTGGCATGACCTTTATGAAATTTGTAGTTTCGGAATTTTTAACCTTCCGATCAATCGAAGTTCGTGTTTCCTACCCAACCCCGAAGGTATCGGAGAAAGACATTGGGGAGTTCGGAGGAATCGCTGGATGAGGGGATGGAACAAGAGCTATCCGATACAATATCCCGAGTTCGGAGCGAGCGATTCGTACGCACCGATATTCGCTTAGAAAATAATCTTAGAGTTAGGGATAAAGGATAATCCTAGAGATTGGGATAGAAGTGGGATCTCAGCGATTGGATAGAGGAGTCAAGTTAGGAGGAATCGGCGGAGGAGGCATCGGCGAGGTAGCAGGAATCAACGATGGAGGTTTCGGCGAGGGAATGGAAGAAGAGCTATCCGAAGTAGAATACGCCGAAACGCAGGTCTGGCATCCTGAGTTCGGAGCGAGCGATTTGTGCGCACTGGTATCCGCTTCGAAAATAATCCTAGAGATTGCATTTTTAACATGCGCCAAAGTATAGTCGTCGTATTTTCTGAGTTCTTGAGCGATGTATTGTCCGAAAGCTTCGCACGCGTCGTTGGCGCGCTGCTGCGGAGCATTGCCATCGCCGACGCATTGCTCCAAAAGTTTGAAAGCTCGGGTTACGGTTCGACGCGCCAATGTATCTTGATTAGCCGTGGATCTCTTTTTAGCTTTTTTTTTCGATTTGTCTCGTTGCAGCTTCGGTCCATTCGTCCAATCTTTAACGTCGTGCCTCCTTTCGTCGTCCGGTGTTTCGTCGGGGTTGTTACGTCGCTTCTGCTGTTGTTCGTTGTTACTTGGTTTTTCGGTATCGATCCGACTCGCATTCTGAAACGTTTAAGAAAAAACCTTTCGTTTCTAGGTATCGTCGAACGAAGAAGAATGGATTCAGGGTGCAAATGAATTCGAGAAGTTTGGATGGATGGGATTTCTCGCCGTTGGAGCATAGAATGGCAAACTTGCTGAATGATTTTCACACATATATTATCGATGAACCCAAATACTTACTTCTGTGCACGAAGTATTTTGCGTTTTGCTTTGATCTCTTTTATCTTCCATGAACCTAAATGCTCCGTATGCATACCACTTCGAAACGTATCGCTCGTGACGACCTAAAAAAGTATAAAGGTTTGAGGGTTTCCGTTAAAAAGGACCGGGTTTCGTCGGCGCTTTGAAACTATTCGGAAATGAGCGCCTCTTCGGAATTCGCGAGAACTAATTTTCACTATTGTAGATTCTGACGGATTTCCTGAAATACGTGATGGAATCGAACGATCGAGGTTCCAAAGTGTTTATTTCGAATATGGCTACGCAGCTCTTCGACCCTTCGAGACGTGACGTTAGCCAAACTGTTGATTTTACGTAATATCATAATATTGTTAATTAATTCAAGAAATTTGACGAGAAGACAAAAATTGAAATTCTGGTGAAATTTGGTAAAATTTTGAAGAGCCGTTTAGGAAATCCGTCGGTATCTACTATCCCGGCTCGGTCGGTATAGTGAAGCTCCCTCTTGTGTCCCGAAATAAAAACAACGGAATCATAAAAACTGTTCAACTATGAAATAATTCAATTTTATATTTCAGGTAGTTTAAGAAATACGATTGAAAATAAAGAAACAAAAATAAACTTTGAAACAAAAGAAAAAACTTACCTACTTTAACCGGTATTCTCTCCCTCGATTTTTCTCTTCGATACGACCCCATCAGGGACTCCATCTTTTTTTTCAGATCCGCTACTGGGAGTTTCATTTCTCGGCTTATATTTCTCCACGCGTCTTTCCGCAGCCCCCTGTTGGTGTATTCTGGACATTGAGCGTCCCAAAGAAATCGGTAGTTACCGTAAAGCTGGATAAGCTTCACGCTCATTTCTTTGTCCATGTCGCGAACGAGCGAGGCACGGACGCAACGTCTGTCCCGAGTGGGCGTGGTATCGTCACTTTTGAGCGAGACGAAAAACATACACCAGCCGATCGACCGCGGCAGTCTGATCCGGGCGAAACGGCTTGTGCGCTTGCCTCGGCCGAGGCATGTATTGACCGACCGAGCATTTGCTTCGCGCGGCAATTACGCGAAGTTGCTCGGTTGGTCAGTACGCGACTTTTATCGCTCGTCACGTGGAATTGCTTTGATTGGGTTTGTTTGGTTTTTTTTTGGATATTCTGTGCTTTTCTCGAAGTTTTTTTCGAAAAAAAGTTTTCGAAATATTTTCGCCCGATTCAACTTTATCCTACTCGAACTGTTTCCCAATTTCCCCGTGCAGATGGCTGTAGTTGTCAAAAGCGTCAATATCGCTCACAACGACGACCATATCCCACGAAACCCTCCATCCGAATATTTTTCGTCACAGGATACACGATACTAAAGCATAACCTCAAACTTGCTAATTTCCCTATCAATCGTATTCAAAATCTCGATTCCATCCCAAAACACTCTTGTTTAGAAAACGCAAAGAAAATACCACGATCGACGGTTTTTTATGATTTTATTCGACTGCCAAAACGTTCAACCGACATCGGTTAATTCACAGCCTTATCTCTATAGCAAACAGTATTTTTTCGACGACCGATTTTTCTTTCCGTTAGGAAATCAGTGTACGCGTGGTTTTTCGCTTATTGTGTTTTATTTGTTGCGAACATGGCGCCTGCGCGAGTTTTTTCGTTGCGATACATAAGTACTCTCGTTGCGAGTGACTAGTATAGATCCGATTTGGATTCTGATTGCATACATCTCTGTATATTCGTGTGTATATGTACATTCGTGTCTATAGAAAAACCATATATATAAGTATATGAAAATAATGCAAATTAAGGTTGCCTAAAATGCCTTAACCTTAAAATACAAATTTTAAGGTTATAAAAATTATCGTGAAATTCCGAGACTAATTTGAACGAAATAAAAAAAATGTTCGAATTCCAACGATGGAAACTTTAACCTCATAAAAAAAAAATGGCGGAATTCCAATGACGCAAACTTCAATGTCATATAAAAATATCGTTAGATTCGAATGATATAAATTTCAAAGTAATAAAAAAAATCGTTCGATATATATTCAGAAAAAAACGAATATATATATATATTCACTTATACATATGTTTATCCCTTTCAAATAAGTACTGTCCGTGTTCTCGTCATTGTTTTGACTTTAGGATCATTCGTTCCCTCGATGAAATCACCGCGTAGTCGTATTTGCTTTACTTTCGTCTCTTTTGCAAGCGGCCGGCGAACGAGGCTCGTGGCGCTGTCGTCGGGGAGCTCGGGGCGGCTCTCCCAGTCGCTCGCTGCGCCTCTATCGCCTCGCGATTCAAATACCAGAACGGTTGTTTTTCCTTCGGCCATGTTTTGATGCGATTTATCAATTCTTGATCGGTGTAAGGATCGTAAGGCTCGTATTTCGGGGACGAATTTTGTTCGGCCTCACCCCCGAATCGTTGGTTAATTCCCGTCGATGCCGAAACCGTGTTGTTCTCGTTCGCGCCGGTTCGATACTGCGGAAGCACTTGCGGATACGAACGGTCCGCGCTTCCGGCGTACGGTGGACGCTGCGACATCGCAAGCACGACCATCCCCGTCAAAAGTGCAAAACAGTATTTTATCTGAAAAAAAAAGATTGAAATAAATGGTTATTTTATGACTAGGAAGTGGAAGTGACAATGTATACAAAAGCCAACGATAATATTCGAAATTCTGACCGGAAAAATCGTGATGTTCGAAAATAACGAAATATAACCTCAAAGTGCCACGATTTCGAGAATGTACTGACACTTGAAACTCGTGAGGTCGGACTGTTGTTATTATTATTATAGATACAAAATAAAAATAGTAATTATACGAACGATGAAAAAATCGTGTGATAGGTTATAACGAATAAAGCGCGAATAAAACCGATATCGATTATCGATCGAGAAAGCGTTAGCTTCTTTCCAATAGGTCACTCGATAAGCGAAGTTCGAATTTGATAACTTCCAGCACTCGGGATTAATAATTATTAAATAAATTGACATTTTTGCTCGAGTATGAAAACGTGGATAGGAAAATGTGACAAATACGGTGTTGACGAAATTGTGAAAAGAGAACATTATTAAGGTTATAAAAATTATAACCTTCAAATTTGAACCTAATTTGAACGTCATAGAAAAATCGTCGAATTCCAATTATGGAAACTTTAACCGCATAAAAAAAATGGCGGAATTTCGATGGAGCAAATTTTCGAGTCATTGAAAAAAATCGTTGGAAAATTTCAACGGCATAAAAAAATCATGCATTCGCGACGTAGATTTCCTTAAATTTTTTAGCACCGTTTTAAAAAATCTAATAAATACGGATGAACAAGACACTCTCGAACTTACCATTTCTCGATTCCGAAAATAAAGACGTTCACAGTTTCACTCGGCGCGAGCCGTTGTACGATCAGAGATGAGAAATTTAAGAAAGAAGTTTCTCGACTGTCCGCAACGATACCGGGTTGAGGTTTGAGCTCCAGTGGTGACGATACATTGGAGTATATAGTCTCGACGGCCGAGTGAGTTACGCATCTTAGAGTATGCTAAAAACGTAGGAGGGAAAGAGACGAAGAGAGACGCGATCCCCACTATGACCAACTTCACAATCGTTCTCCGGGAAGTTGGGGTTTTGCTGCTGATGGAGTATCCCATATAATCATAACAGCAACGAAAACGCGCAATGAGAATGTAGGAAGTGAAGCCTCTAACGTCGTATTTATCGCAAATGTTACGCGATCGTTAAATTCTTTTCTGTTTTTTTTTTCTTCTCTTTTTCTTAACTTTAGTCAATACTTCGTCATTGATGATGATCGATCTCACAGATCGTGGATCATCGGTTCCAACTGAAATAACTAATTTCTCGAAATAAGTTCTCTATTTTTTTTTTCAAGTTTCAAAATTTCAAGAAGTGTCAAACTTTCACAAAATTCCAAAATTTTCAAAAGTCCCAAAATTTTAGGAAATTCTACATTTTTTAAGTCCCAAAATTTTCGAAAATTCATAGTTTTTCAAAAATCCCAAAATTTTCAAAAATTCCAGATTTTTCAAAAGTTCCAAAATTGTCAAAAATTTGAAATTTTTCAAAAGTTCCAAAATTTTCAAAAGATCCAAATTTTTCAAAAGTTCCAAAATTTTCAAAAATTCCCAATTTTCTCAAAAGTCCCAAAAATGTCAAAACTTCCAAATTTTTCAAAAGTTCCAAAATTGTCAACAATTCCAAATTTTTCAAAAGTCCCAAACCCAACCCAAGCAAGCCCAAACAAACCCAAAATTTTCGAATATTCCAAAAACTTTAGGCACGAGTATCGCGTAACAAGGAAAACGAAAAAAAAAAACGGTGCGTTGAATATTTCGCCGATAAAATTAGTCATTCGATTCTCGAGCTAAAACAAAGCAAAAGTGAAACCAGCGTAATCGAATTTCAACGAGTTTAAAGGTATCCTGTATTTTTTTTTTCACAAAATCGTATTTTCGGTTGACAGTATCGCGTTTACTGAATTCCGTTTGGGTTTGCTTGGGATTTTCGTTATCGTTGAAGAAACGAGCGCGATATTATTCAACCGAAGCGAAAGGCCAAAAGACTGGGGTTTTTCCCAGCGAAACAATAAGCTCTGTGGGAATGTAGTGACTATCAATAAAATACTTGACGAGTCTTCTTTTCCGAGAGATCGCGAAAGTCACTCGCACTAAGACTTGCCTGCTGATACACCACTTGGCTTTTCTTTTTTTATCCTCACCCTTCGCGACGTTTAGAATACAGTAGAGCCTCCAATATCCGAGTCCGTCCATCTCCATTGAGTCCCAACAAGCGAAACATTGATTTTTAGAAATCCACAATCGTGGGAAAATAAAAAACTAAAAATTGATTAAACTGACACAGCTGTAAAAAATCAGCACTGTAAAAAAAAATATATATACAGTAGTAAAATTGGACGCCAGAGTTCCGATGATGGAACTTTCGAATGAGTCACTTTTAAGACAGTAGAAATTCGTATCATCCAAGTTCTACGTTATAATATTGATATTTCTTCATTTGGGATGCCAGACACGAATTGAATAATTCATTAAGATGAGAATAGTGATTCATTCGAAAATCGTGATTCCCGGGAATGTTTTCTTTTGCGTTCGGTTTCGAGTGACGTACGTCTGGTGGGTTTATTTACGTTTGGCACGTGGTCATTGCGGTTCATTTTTCTGGGTTGCTTCATTCTGGAGGAACGATGTTTGGGTTTGTTTGGGTTATTCGTTTGTTCGAGGAAATTTAATTGGAGGAAGCTCGTTTGGGTTTGTTTGGGTTTTCTTGAACGTGGAGGAAGCTCGTTTGGGTTTGTTTGGGTTTCCTGAAACGTGGAGGAAGCTCGTTTGGGTTTGTTTGGGTTTGCTTGAACGTGGAGGAAGCTCGTTTGGGTTTGTTTGGGTTTGCTTGAACGTTGAGGAAGCTCGTTTGGGTTTGTTTGGGTTTGCTTGAACGTTGAGGAAGCTCGTTTGGGTTTGTTTGGGTTTGTTTGGGTTTGCTTGAACTTGGAGGAAGCTCGTTTGGGTTTGCTTGTGTTTGGGTTTGTTCGGGTTTGTTCTGGTTTGTTTGGGTTATTCGTTTGTTCGAGGAAATTGAATTGAAGGAAGCTCGTGTGGGTTTGTTTGGGTTTGCTTGAACGTGGAGGAAGATCGTTTGAATTTGTTTGGGTTTGTTTGGGTTTTCTTGAACGTGGAAGGAGCTCGTTTGGGTTTGCTTGGGTTTGTTTGGGTTTGCTTGAACTTGGAGGAAGCTCGTTTGGGTTTGCTTGTGTTTGGATTTGTTCGGGTTTGTTTGGGTTATTCGTTCGAGGAAATTGAATTGAAGGAAGTTTGTTTGGGTTTGCTTGAACGTGGAGGAAGCTCGTTTGGGTTTGTTTGGGTTTCCTGAAACGTGGAGAAAGCTCGTTTGGGTTTGTTCGTGTTTGGCTTTGTTTGTGTTTGCTTGAACGAGGAGGTAGCTCGTTTGGGTTTGTTTGGGTTTGTTTCGATTTGCTCGAACGTGGAGAAAGCTCTTTTGGGTTTGTTTGGGTTTGTTTGGGTTTGCGTGAACACGAAAGAACCTTTTCTTACGTTTGCATGAATACGAATGAACCTCGTTTGGGTTTCCTCGAATATCAACGAACCTCGTTTGGGTTCGCTCGAACATTGCCCCAAAGTGCCTAAAGCGTGAAACATGAAAGCAAGGGCGTTCCGAAAAAATTTGTCTACATGCCGAGTACTGGCTCGATCCAACACTGCTTACATAACGTGGGTAATGATCTTATACACACGGACCAGTAAACGAGATCATTGTAGCAGATTATTGCTCTAATGACGAAATTACGACGTTTTCGTTCCTGCCCTATCCGTAATAAGAAACAATAGCTCGTTTCACACGTCGAAGGTCATCTCGAATAAGGTCAAGATCTTCGCCACGAAGTTTTCTTCCCGAGACGCTTTTCTCGTCTATCGTATGGTTTCTCCCGCGTGTAACATACTCCGTGGAAACCTAATTCACCTTGAACCTGAGCATCCTCTTACCGACTCTCCTTAATTTTCATCTGACATTCGTGACTCTTCGCATGATTACGCCGCTTTGCAAATGGGCGCCTGTATTATTTCAAGGATTTTTATCATCTCGATGTAAAAGTAAAAATTTATCGAACGAAATAATTTTAAATTGATAAACGTCAATCATGAAACGAAATTATATAATAACAATAATAATATTATTTATCATATTAAATTATTTATTAATATTTATTTTATTCATAAATAATTAATATTTAATAATATATTAATTGTAAATAATATTTTATATTTATTATTTTTAATTATATAATTTATTATTTATTTATTTATTTATTTATTTAAATTAATATAAATTTATAAAATCAATTTATATATATTATTTGTAATTATTATAATTAATTTATTATTATTATGATTTCGTAATAATATATAATAACAATAATACATTTTTATATAATTGAATACATTTTAAAAAATTTGTATTTATTTCTGACAATTAAATAATAATTTTAATACTAATAAATATCATTATTATTAAAATTATTATCAAATTATCATAAATAAATAACAAATTTTTAAGAATTTATTCAATTATAAAAAATATTTATTATACTTCATTAGTATTTCGATTGTATCTATTGACATAATTGATACAATCGAAATAGAATTAAACAACATTTACCTTGGAACAGCAATAAACTCGACTTATCCTGGACCGAGTACGAACATTAGTTTTACATCCTCTTTGCAAACTGACAAATCAATTATCACGTAGGGGAAAAAAAATGATTTCTCAGAGTCGGGGACAATTAAATTTTCCGTTTCCCTGTGGATTTTATTTGATATTTTTCTTCGAGATCGTTAAAACGTGGTTTCGATCGTTTCGTTGTTCATTCGAATGACGAGACGTCGCGCGAAAAAACGTGAAATTATTATTATTACTATTATTATAGATTTCAAGGTCTCAGCAATTAAGAACTCTGATTAATATTTAATCGTGTTTTATTGTTTATTAATTTATTTCTTTTCTCATTTGAGTTCGTTTCGACGTTTTAATTTTTTTCAATTTTGTTTGGGTTTGTTTGGGTTCGCCCAATTTTGTTTTCGCACTTTAAAAAAAAAATTGGAAAATCAAGGGATAAGAAAGTATCGCGACTGTCGATGAAATTATTTGTAACGACGATTTTTCGAGAAACACGAACGCTCAACTATTTCAAGGTCTGAGCAATTAAGAACTCTGATTAATATTTAATCGTGTTTTATTGTTTATTAATTTATTTCTTTTCTCATTTGCGTTCGTTTCGATGTTTTTATTTTTGTCAATTTTGTTTGGGTTTGTTTGGGTTCGCCCAATTTTGTTTTCGCACTTTAAAAAAAAATTGGAAAATTAAGGGATAAGAAAGTATTGCAACCGTCGATGAATTTATTTCTACGGAGGATTGTTTGAGAAACGAACGCTCGGGTGTCACAGCGATCTCGGGGGTCAAACTGACGTTGCTGCGATCTCGTATAAAAGGAAGATCGTCAAATGAGCGAAGTCTCGTAACGTAACCGGACAACGAGTCGGCAACATGTTGTATCTGCTTCTACCATTTTTTGTCGGTTCGTTGAACTCAAATTGTTTTTTTTTTTTTTTTTTTTTTTTTTTTTTTTTTTTTTTTTTTTTTTTTTTTTTTTTTTTTTTTTTTTTTTTTTTTTTTTTTTTTTTTTTTTTTACATGGAGATACGGTCCGGAGTACAAATTTACGGGTCATTTGAGAATGATTACGTCATTGGATGGCGAGAAAAGTGTTTTGACCGGAAATAAATTGATTTTTGATTTGCGATGTCAACCGCGCATGAGCGATACACTTTTGTGTCGTTTCGCGAAAAGCACGATTGCTCGTATCAAACCCGAAATTTATAACCCAAACACGAAGGAAGAAAGCGAAGAATTTAAAAAATTTGGTTTGATGGATAAAACTTTTGGAGTGAAATTCAACGAGAGAGGAATCGATGCTTACGTCATCGAAAAAATGACGCCCCCTTTACCAGCTTGGGCACTCGACATGATTCGCCTCGTTTTTAATCAATTGAACATCGGGGCCACTATCGCTGATGAATACACACCGAAATTTCGAACTTTTGAAAATTTCACCCTCGGTGAATGCCAAGTCGCTTTTTCCATCGATCGGAAACCTGTGAAGCATCGAATTTCCGAAAATACCTACGTACTCGTCGCTCTTGAAAATCTTGGCGAGTTTCACGACGAATCCATCGAAATTGAGAAAAAAAGAGATCTTCGTGAATGCCTCGTTTGCACTGATTACTTCTATGGGTCACGGTACACTTACGGCATCGTTCTCAGAAACGTCTTGACGAAACTCGTGAGTTTTCGTCTTGTGATTTTTTAAACCCCAACGCCATCTTTGTTTTTTTTTGTTCGGACGGTTATTTATTTATTAACTAATTGCGAAAGATTTTAAATTTTTATTTAACGAAATTTTAATTTAAATATTTTTTATTTTTATTTTAATAAATTTTAATTTTAATTTTAATAAATTTTTATTTTTATTTTAATAAATTTTTATTTTTATTTTAATAAATTTTAATCTTAATATTTTAAATTTTTATTTTAATAAAAGCTTAAATTTAACTTTAAGCTTTAATTTTTTTAATTGTTAAAAAGTTTTTTAAAAAATTTTAACTTGAAAATTTAAATAGAAGATTAACTTTTGAAGTATTACTGGTATAACTCCGAATCAGTATATCTCTACATTTTCGTTTCAATTTTTTTTTACCTAAAATACTATGACATTTTTGAAAAATCGTTTTCAGTTTTTTTGGTACTCCAGAAATGTACGATGCTTTTGCCATTTTGGAAAAATTGACCTTTTTTTTTCAATTTTTAATCAGGAAAATCTTTGGCTTTTGGAAATACTGGTTTTTATCTTTTTACAAAATTTTCTTCCAGAGCTCTCTTGCATTTTGGAAAATTGCTAGCTCTTTTGCATTTTTGTTTTTATTTTTCTCGAAAATCTGTAGAATTTTGAAGAAACCATTTTTGTTTTTATCTTTCTCGAAAATCTGTAGAATTTTGAAGAAACCATTTTTGTTTATATTTTTCTCGAAAATCTGTAGAATTTTGAAGAAACCATTTTTGTTTTTATCTTTCTCGAAAATCTGTAGAATTTTGAAGAAACCATTTTTGTTTTTATTTTTCTCGAAAATCCGTGGAATTAAAAAAAAATTGAAATCTGATTCCACAGACTGAAAATCTGTGGAATTTTTGTTTCTATTTTTCCCGAAATTCTCTAGCAATTTTTGAGGAACTGTTTTATTTTTTTTCTCTCGAAATTAATCAACGCGGTCTTTCGCCATTTTGGAAAAAACGATTTCTCTCGTTACCAAAATCGTCCTCCGGAAGCCTCTAGGGTTTTGGAGGACTCGTTTTTTTTCTTTTTCTTTTTGTTTTTTTTTTTTTTGGCAACAAATCTCATTAAAACGATGATTTTTTGGTGTCGATGACCGTAATTTTGGCAGAAATCGTCGACCAGTCGGATTTTCATATCGAAAACCGAATTGAGAGCGGAAACGGTGAACGAGGTAGAATTGTTTGGCGAAGACCGGAAACGCCGCGGCGACGCACTCGATCACATGACGATCCGGCTCGAATCAGTTTCACCAGCGACCGAAGAATTTATGCCTCTGAAACGTCCAGTCGTGATGGAAGTCGTCGCGAACAGACCCGGAAGTCCTCACGTCCAATGAGACAATCTCAAAAAAAGCATCGAACATTTTCGAGAATTTAAAAAAAAACACACACAATAAAAAAGATCGAACTTTTTCAAGGACTTCAAAAAAGGGTAAAAAAATATCGAACATTTTCAATGATTTTGAAAAAAACCGACACGAAAGATCGGACATTTTGAAGAATTTCAAAAAAGGTCAAAAAAAAGATCGAACAAAGATTTCGAAAAAACCTTGAAAAAAAGGGATCGAAATTTTTGTAATTAAAAAAATATAAAATCCTCTCCACATATTTCTTAACCCAAACCAAAACGAAATAACTTTAAAAATCTAGAGCAAATTTTGTTCGAATTTTGGATCGAATTCGATTAGAATTCATAACGACGAAAATTTTTTTATTTAAAAAAAAAAGATCGAACATTTTCAATGATTTCGAAAAAAAACGGACACGAAAGATCGGACATTTTGAAGAATTTCAAAAAAGGTCAAAAAGAAGATCGAACAAAGATTTCGAAAAAACCTTGAAAAAAAGGGATCGAAATTTTCGTAATTAAAAAAATATAAAATCCTCTCCACATATTTCTCAACCCAAACCAAAACGAAATAACTTTGTTAATCGAGAGCAAATTTTGTTTCCAGCAATTTCAACTTTCACGTATTCGGTTTGTTTGGGTTTGTTTGGGTTCAGCAGGAACATCGTTTGGATCGAATTCGATTAGAATTCGTAACGCCTCAAATTTGTTTGGATTTGTTTGGGTTTTGCAAATTTTGTTTCCAGCAATTTCAACTTTCACGTATCCAGTTTGTTTGGGTTTGTTTGGGTTCAGCAGGAACATCGTTTGGATCGAATTCCATTCGAATTCGTAACGCCTCAAATTTGTTTGGGTTTGTTTGGGTTTTGCAAATTTCACGTATTTGGTTTGTTTGGGTTCAGCAGGAAGATCGAATTCGATTCGAATTCACAACGCCTCAAATTTGTTTGGGTTTGTTTGAGTTTTGCAAATTTTGTTTCCAGCAATTTCAACTTTCACGTATCCGGTTTGTTTGGGTTTGTTTGGGTTCAGCAGGAACATCGTTTGGATCGAATTCCATTAGAATTCGTAACGCCGAAAATTCGTTTGGGTTTGTTTGGGTTTGTTTGGGTTTGGTACGAAAATTTGTTGTATTTCGATCGTTTACGAAACGTATCGTTATTAAAGGCGGAAAAGCGACATCAGCGATTGTACGAAATAAAAGGCCAATTGAGGCAAATACCTCGAAGAAGTCATTGCTCAATTTATTTGTTCCGGGAAGGTTATCATCGTTTCGTGGACCATTGTCACGATCATTATTACATAATTGGGCTCATTACGCAGGGGCCTCGTGCAATGTTGGCGCGTATGAAAGAAAAATGCGTGACCGCGGTCAATATGAGAGTTTGCGCGATGATTCGCTGGGACGACGCGTTCGACGTCGTACTTACGTAATAGGAAGAATTGCGACGCCACTTCTTCCTCGTAGTTACGAATTATTCGGGCTCTTATAAAAGGAGCTCGCAGACTTGAAGGCCCTCCGAGTACGTCGAGGGTATTTGCGTCAAGATGATCATCCCTCTGATACCGTTGTTCCTCGGTGAGACACCAAACTTCGATCCCAACCTCACTTCGGGGCTAATCCCAAAAACAACGAACAATCATTGTTAAAATAAGCTTCTCTCGTGTTTTTTTTTTTAAATTCGTTCAAACGCTTCTCAAATTTGGAATAACCAAAGATCGAATAAAATTTGAAGTTGATTAAATCTCGTTTAAAATCAGATTGAGGTATTATTCGACCTTGATTTTGTTTATTTATCAAAGTATGGCCCATGAGCCCATAAAACATCAACCCTTTATGAATTGTTCATTGCTTGAGTTCGATGAGTTAATTGAGTTAAATGAGTTCGATGAGTTAATTTAGTTAAACGAGTTGGATGAGTTAATTGAGTTAAATGAGTTGGATGAGTTAATTGAGTTAAATGAGTTGGATGAGTTCATCGAGTTAAACGAGTTCGATGAGTTAATTGAGTTAAACGAGTTCGATGAGTTAATTGAGTTAAACGAGTTCGATGAGTTAATTGAGTTCGATGAGTTAATTGAGTTAAACGAGTTCGATGAGTTAATTGAGTTAAATTATTTCGATGAGTTAATTGAGTTAAACGAGTTCGATGAGTTATTTGAGTTAAATGAGTTCGATGAGTCAATTGAGTTAAATGAGATCGATGAGTTAATTGAGTTTACGGGATTCGTTGAGTGAATTGCGTTACTGGAATTCGTTGAGTTAATTTCGTCCTCGAAATTCGTCGAGTTCATTGAGTTAACGGAATTCGTTGAGTTAATTGAGTTAACGGAATTCGTTGAGTTAATTGAGCTAACGGAATTCGTCGAGTTAATCGAGCTAACGGAATTCGTCGAGTTAATCGAGTTAACCGAATGCGTTGAGTTAATTGAGTTAACGGGATTCGTTGAGTTAATTGAGTTAACGGGATTCGTTGAGTTAATTGAGTTAACGGGATACGTTGAGTCAATTGAGTTAACGGGATTCGTTGAGTTAATTGAGTTAACGGGATTCGTTGAGTTAATTGAGTTAACGGGATTCGTTGAGTTAATTGAGTTAAAGGAGTTCGTCGAGTCAATTGAGCTGATGGAATTCGTTGAGTTAATTGAGTCAACGGAATTCATTGAGTTAATTGAGTCCATGAGTTTTCGAACGTCAGGAAAAAAAAGTGCAACATCAATTTCCCAAATTCACTCGAACTCGAGATTGGCATGAATCACGAAATCATATTGATAACAACGATCGATTTTCAAAGCTGCAAGCATCGGGTCGATCGAGAACGAGATCGCGATGAAAGACAATTGGAGACACGGTCCAGAGGCGATTTACGAGGCGTTCGCGAGGGTTTCCCATTTTAACAACACGCCGAACAATTTTACGAGTTTTCTCATGCCGGCGAAAATTGCTTGTCGACCGAAGAGCTCGGATTCACTGATGTGTCGATTTCACGACGGAAGTTACCGACGGCTGACAAAAAAGGAGCAAAATCCTGAAAAGTTTCAGCACTTGGAAAGCAACGGGGACGAGGAACTCTTCGAGCTGATATTTCGTCGAGACGGCCTCAAGAAAATTGTCGTTTCGCCGTTCATGGATTATAAAATTCTCGATGTACTGAAAACTTGGGTCGGTCAGTTCAACGCTGGGGCTGACGTTTACGATTTGGGAAGAAGCCAATTCGAAACCACGGAAAACTCGACGACCGGCGTTTGTCAGACTGCTTATATTTTGAGCTCGAGAAATGCCAGCCTTGATAACGAAACGGACAAACCCTGGGATATGCTCATGTTAAGGGTCAAAATACCTGTTAAGAACAGAGTGATGGAAATGAGGAGAACACGAAATCTTGCCGAGTGTCATTATCAGACCTATTACTACAGCGGACTCGAAATTTATCAAGAAAATGGACTGAGGGTATTCGACAGTAAAATCGTAAGTGTGCTTTTCAGGTATTATAAATATGTACTGTATTAAATAATTAATAATAGTTAATAATGATGAATTATTCATTAATTGTGAATCGTTTATTTTTATTATTTATTTTAATCATTCATTTTATTTTATAATTGTTTCGGAGTGAATACAATATTTTTTTGTTTAAAGAGCAACCTTTTTCTTTAAGTAACTGCTGTTGAAAAATATGTTTTAATTATTTTTATCGATGCTATATTTGTTTGAAAAAAAATAACGTTTTTCGCGAGTCGCTCAATATTTGATGAAAAAAATATGTACAAAAATAACAAAAATTTAAAAAATACTATTTTCCCTTGAAAAGTATATTCTAAAGATAAAACATGCATTTTTGAGGATTTTTTTCATGAATAATTGTGGGTTTGTTTGGCTTTTATAAATTCAATTTTTCATGGATAATTGTGGTTTTGTTTGGGTTTTATAAATTCAATTTTTCATGAATAATTGTGGTTTTGTTTGGGTTTTATAAATTCAATTTTTCATGAATAATTGTGAGTTTGTTTGGGTTTGTTTGGTTTTCATAAATGCAAATTTTCATAAATAATTGTGGGTATGGTAAAGTAAAGAAAAAAATTATGATTTTCGTTGGAAGATTAGGAAAAAAATTAAGTTAGGATTTTCGTTGAGAATAATGAATGTCCGATCGATCGTAGAAATCGTCAAAAAGTGAGATGCTCATCGGGAGAAAAACATTTTCATCAACGACTGAAAACACGATTGTCGTAACGGACAAATTCGACTCGCGAGCCAATGTCGTCACCGAGAAGATATCTTTGACTCTGATCGACATCGTACCGGCGATCGATCCGTTGCCAACATTCAACGGACCCACGGTCGAGACGAGCATTTTTCCAGGCGATTATTTCAATTCTAATCAGGTAACGACGCTGGAGAGCAGCTCGGAAGAGGAAATCAGCGCGTCCAACGAGAGCAACGATTTGAGCTGAAACCACTGATTTAACGGTTCATAAATTATCCATCGTTTTGAATTTTATTTTTAATGCATATTTAGAAACAACGAGCTTCCAGTAAACAATAATCATCCTGAATTTTATTTTTCCAACCTCTTTTCCTTCTTTAATAATAATTCACTTTTCGATTTCGTTTTCGATTGGAAAACTCAAAAGAATACTTTTTGGCGCGTACTTTTTTATTTATTTTGTAGATACGCGCACGAATTGTCGAACGATAAATTTCGAGATCGCTAGAAAATCAAGCTTGCGTTAAATGTTTATTTTCAAGCTGTTAGAAATAATTGTTATTTTTGCGAATTAATTTATTATTGAAAAATTGTTAACTGATTGATTTGTGATGTGGACATTAACAAATTTGTGTGTTTTAAATTTATAAAAAAATATTAATGACTGAAGGAGTTGCAAGGAATTTCGTGAATTTATTGATTGATAAAATTTATTGATTAAATTGATTAATGTTCCTTTTGAGTAATTATTTTAATCAAATCCCTCTTTATCAATTTAATTAATTAACATGCTTTTTTATCAATTAATAACTTTAATTAATTAATGTAATTAATATCCCTTTTTATTGAATGATTTAATATTTCTCAAAATTAAACGATTATCCTTTTAATTAATGAATACATATTATTAATTGATTCAATAAAATCCCTTTTTATTAATGAACGAATAATTAATAAATAAAATTCCTTTTTATTAACGAACCAAGAATTTATTAATAAAAAGGGATATTATTAAGCTAATATTCCTTTTTATGAATAATTTAAAACCAGAAAGGATGATTATGTTTGAACAATTGATTTTCTTCCATCTTTCCTTCTACTTTCCTCCTCGCATTCTTCGATACACATTCTCGTTCTTTTTCACACATTAACGAAAGTTTTATCGTGTAATTTTTTTTCTCACGAATTTTACACTTTCAATTGTTAGCTTTTGCTAATTAGTCATTGCTAATTACCTTTCTATTCCTTCCTTTTGATTTTTTCACATTTCAATTTTGATCGTGTTTTCTCAAGCTTCACCCCTTTTTTTGCACGCGATGACACCAAGTGTACTCGTGTAAAAATATGACGAGTTGCGATCGCGATGCAACGTAAATTTGCATGAAAATTGGGCCGATTGCATTTTCAACGAGGACGAAGCTCGGAAGCTTCTTCGCGCCAATCGAGCGTCCCATTATGGCATCGCGATGACCAAGTAACCAATTACTAAATCTAGTATAAACGCGTCGAATGACGAGGGTGTTATAGTGTAGTTTGCTATTCAGTCGGGACGAGCGCGTAGTCATGAACGGGTCAACTATTGTCGCCATTTTTCTTGGTAAATAAATCGTAAGCGATAAATCGTAAGTAAGCTTGTTAAAAAAGCGAATTAACGGACTTTAATGTTTTTCGATTTCATCGCCTGGGGAAATCGCGATAATCTCTGCGACATTGAGTTTTTGTACCGATTGGGTTGGTTGTCAAGTCTGTTCGGCAGAAGCGTGTACGCCTGAAAAATAAGCTTTTTTTCGTGATTTTTTTGTACTCGTATAATGGGTTTTTCAAAGCCCAATTAAATATATGTTATACCACGTAGTTCAAAGTAGATTCGAGTAAATTTTTGTTGAAAAATAAACTATAGTTGAAGCACAATAAATGGGAGAGTGAAGACCTATCGAAAATTTCCTTCTTTCTGGTGCAATTGAAATCTCTGGTTTGATTCGTCCGAAACGAAAAAATAAAATTTGTTCTTAATCCGCATTAACGTCGCTATTGTTTAGCGTAGCCGTTCTCCGTTTTGTTCATTTGTCGAAACATGGCAAAATTTCGAAATAAAAAGTATTATTTTCACCTCGAATATTTTCGTTTGAAATGGTTTGAGGAATAGTTATTTTCAGAAAAAATAAAAACGGCTACGTTCATCGATAGTTGTTAAGATAAAAATAAATTTCGTGAAAAAATTTGGAAAATCTGAGTATTATTGTTCGAGTTATCGTCCGCGCAGGTTAAAAAAAAGTGTTTTCGAGAAAAACGTTTGTTTATTAAAAGTACTGCAACTCCGTCATTTATGGGAATCACAAACCAATTTTCGAAACACATATTTTTGCCTGTATGTACCACAAGAAAATGTCAAAAATCGATTTTTCAAATTGTCACATCGGAGTTTTCCCTTAAGGAAAAAATGGATTTGATGTATTTGGAAATATTTTGAAAGATTGATACGTTCTTTCATCAGGTACATTACTGTCGTTGGATCGAACGATTTGTGTTCCAACCGGAAGTGACAAGAAGAATTCAACCCGAATTTCGAATTTCGAGTACGGTTACCGACTGACGATAAGCGTAGCGGATAACCTTAAAGAATCGATATTGACGACGAAAGTGAAGTGTCGAGAATTAGCTGATCCGATTAGGGCAGGTTTGGTTTGTATCCTTGAGGATCCACAATACCAAACGATTTATCGGGTTTTACCATGCGACGGTTCGATCGAGCCGCTCTGCGATACCGACCATTTAACAGTCGACAATTCTTACACGGGCGTATTCGGTATCGAGTATAATTCGTCAACGGTCGATCACGTGACAGCTCGGGTACCCTTGATTCACAAAAAAACTAACGTTTATCGAACGATCGCCGATTTGCTGTTTCCCGGTTTCGAAGTTTCGGACAAACCGGAAGGAACTTATTCGCTCGTTGAGGAGTCCGTTTACGGCAAATGCGAGGCAACGATTAAAATCGTACGGACGCGAATAAAAACCGAACGGATGAAAAATGGGACCAATAACGAAGAAAGAGCGGAAGTACCCAAAGTGGCTTTCTTCCCTACCAACGCACGCGGGAACGTAGATCCCAACTATCGCGAAATGCTCAGCGTTAAGAGTACCAGGAATTTGGAAACTTGCCATCCGATTGCTGGCTTGCTTATTATAAACACATCTTTTTATCATCCCATGATGACGTCCCTTCATTACGCCGTTGTAAGTCCGAGTCACCATCGATTTATCAAAAATTCGATCGTATTGAATAATCGCAGGGGGATTTCGAAGCATTAGCTAAAATTGAGGTTAAGGGAAGGACGAACACGCTATGGGCCACCTCGAAATTTCAAAAGCCAATTTCTCCCAAACCGTTCAACCGATTGGGATGAAATTTCTTTTGTGTACTCAGGAGGCTTGCTCGAAGAAGAACATGCTCGGCATTTTCCGAAATTTAGAAAAAAATTGTGCAGTTT